>CAWUFW010021207.1:0-127623 GCA_963921515.1 Calotriton arnoldi
TGGCGAAGCTGCACAGGCTCCTGCCCCCCTCCCATTGGTACCTGCCCTCTACCTACCTGTAACACCCCTAAATCTAGTATTTAGGGGGCACCCTGAACCTTTCTTCCTCAGATCCAGCCAAGAAACAAGAAGAAAAGAAGAAGAAGGACTGAACAGCCGTGCAGCCAGCTAACAAGAGGAAGACGCCCACTGACTTGGCCCCAGCCCTACCGGTCTGTCTCCCCTCGAACCTGCTCCTGCGAAATCCCGGTGTGTCCTGCAGCCAGCAACCTCAAAAACCCCGGAGGACCTGCCTGCCTTCACTTCCAAAGACTGCTTCTCCTGTGAACACCGGATTTGTTCAAACTGCAACCTCTGGAAGCAGCCGGAGACTGCGAACCTGCTCCACTCTGCTCCTGCCGTCCACGGCCCGAGCTCGAGTGGGCAAACACCACGAGGAAGTCACCCCGGCGATCCTGACCCGAGATCCGGTGACCCCTGACCTGCCTCAAGCCTCCAGCCGAAGCCTGCAGCCTAAATCCAGAAGGCCCCTCTGACCGCGACCCGGAGCTGGTAAGCCGTTCCGACCCCAAAAGGCACCCCTGCACCCGATGCCCAAACCAACGGTGCCTAACCAACCACTACCTTCCCAACTTACCTCTCGAAGTGGTGGTCGCACCCAGAAGTCCTTCGTCTCCCTGCCTGCAGTGCTTTTGCTAACCGGAGGTTCTCCATTGGAAACAACATGGCTTCCGACGACAAAACAACCCCCTGCACCCGGCCGCCCCAGTGCTGCTGAGGGTGCACTTTTTGTGCTAAGCTGTTTCCCCATTTGCCCTGAGCTAAAGTCTAGGGGCTTTACTCCCACAACCCAGTGGCCTGCTTGCCAGCAGCCATCAACCGGAGACCCCCTATCCTCCGTAGGACAACATTGGGCCTCAACACTCTGCACCCGGCCGCCCTAGTGCCGCTGAGGGTGTAACAAGAGTGCATCACTGACCCTGGCGGACCCCTGAGTCTAACCCCAGAACCTTATCTCCCACAGTCGATAACTTACCTGTGAACCGATAACCTGTTTTTCCTCCATAGGATAACATTGACACTTTTTCTTCCAAAAAGTTTCTAAGTGTGGAGTTTTGAAATCTAAAAATATTCTTTAAAAATCGCATGAATAACCAAAACGTATTTATTTACTTACCTGTTTGCAGTAAATGTCCCAGTGCTGAATCTAGTGTATCCAGCACTGAGTTCGAAAAGTAACGTGAAAAGTAACTTACCTGTAATTTACTGAAAAAGCCTATTCATTTCAATGTACTGTATTTGCTAAGTATTGCAACCTACTGCATCCCCTGTAAATCAAACAAAGTACCATTCCTATTGCATTTTTAAACTGTTCTAAAATCAGCAACGTATTACTGTAAAGTATTTAATACTTACCTGTGCCAGGCTTGCTTGGTTCTAAAAATAAAACAACAGTATATTTTTTATACAAAAACAATTGGTCTAGAGTACAGTCTTTTAGTGTGTGAATTCATTTGCTGACTGAGTGGGTACATCAAATGCTTAACACTGTCCTCTGATACTGCCTTACTGCTCGACCACTCTACCACAAATAGAGAGTAAGGTTCTATCTAACTTTAACCTCTGACTACCTCTGGGTCACCTGGACTCTATACACACTATACCTCATTTTGGTGTAGTATATATAGAGCCAGTTTCCTACATTGGTGGATCAGCGGTGGGATACACAACTTTGCATTTGTTGGACTACTTGGTTACCACCTGATCACACAACAGAACTCTTAAATTGCCTTTAAAATTCAGATTTTTTCAAAATTGGCATTTTTACAAAACTACTAAAAGTCTTGTTAGGGCCTTGCTTAAGTTCCTTTAGAATTTTAGAAAATAAAAAGTCACTGTAGTCAAGGGTAGAGGGTTAGAACTTTTTTGTTAGAATGTGTGAGAAGTTGGCCTGGTATATGCTGTTCACTAGTTAAAGCTTTACAAACAACTACTACTGGAGCATTGTAACCTATTGTGAGTTTTTTCCCAGTTCCACGAACAACTCGATAGCCCAGTCTTTCAACAGCGGCCGGAGCCGCAATCAGTCTCTTCCTGCGGCAGGAGCCACGAGTTTACTTTCAGCAGCGGCCGGAGCCGCAATTAGTCTCTTCACGCGGCAAGAGCCGCGAGTTCACTTCCAGCAGCGGCCAGAGCCGCTACACATTTGCCTTCATGCGGCTGAAGCCGCAAGTGTTTCTCAGCAGCGGCCGGAGCCGCGAAAACATTTTCTTTCGAGCGGCAGAAGCCGCAAGTGCAATACAAAAGCGGCAGAAGCCGCAAGGGCAAAATAAGAGCGGCAGGAGCAGCCAAACATTTCTTTTCAAGCGGCAGACGCCGCAAATCTTGTTTTTCGGCGGCAGAAGCCGCAAAATATTATTTCACTGCAGCAGGAGCTGCAAGTTGACCTCTGGTGCGGCAAGGGCCGTGAAGCTCTTTCTACGGCGGTAGGAGCCGCGAGAGAACTATAACCAACGCTATAACAGAATTGGAGTGAGATTCCAGTCCACGTTTTGCCGGAGAGCCGGAGAGCAAGAGAGCAGAGAGAGGAACAGAGCGGAGGGTGAGCAGCCGTGAGCGCTGAGTGCTGCAGAACCGAAAAACGCCGCCGCAGCTGCTGGAGGAGCCGCCAGAAAAGTCGCAGACGGTAAGCCGGGACTGGCTTGGCCCCCGACCTGGCCCGACCTGGCCCATCATCTGCCCCTGAGGCTACCGGACTCTGTGTGTTGCCCGGCGCGGAGCTTTTTAACGCGGCAGCCGCGGTGGGAGCCGTGAGAGTCTGTTCAACGCGGCAGGAGCCGCAGATTATTGCAAAGCACCTGGCAAAATTTGCAGACTACTTGCTGGGCACGGGTTTTGCGTGAAAGCACAAGGAGCACAAGGAGCACAAGGGGTACATCGGCGGCGGCGGGGGGACCCGAGGACCAAGATTCGAAGCCGCCCTGAAGCCTGAAGCCTGAAGCCGCTTTGCCTACTTCGCCTTGCCTTGCCTTGTTGGCGCCGCAAAGGTTCCTGACCCCAACCCCCGACCCTCGGCCCCGTCCCTTGGCCCTTGGCCCTTGGAGGTTGTGTGGGAGGCTGTGGGGGAGGCTGCGGAAAAGCGCTGGTGTCAGCACTCTGTGTTCTGTGCTTGGAGCAGAGCAAAGTGGAGCAAAGTGGAGCGGAGTGGAGCGCAGACTGGTGAGAGGACTGAGCAGCGGCAGTGAGCAAACAGTGAGTAAGAGCACTGCAGAGAGCACTGCAAACGACGCAAACACTGCGAACTCTGCATTACGCCGAATAACGGACGGCGCTCCCCCAGACTGACCCTCCCTCTCCAGAGGTGAGGTGATTGGGCGATTGTTAGGGGTTTTTTGCTAGGGGGGGGTATTTAGCGCGATAGAACAATGAGGGAGAAGCAGTGGGAAGCAGTGGGAGCAACAAAAGAACTTGCTTAATCACACACAGAAGGTTGCCAGTACCGAAATTACACTGCCTGGCGCGGTAGATCCACGGAAATTGGTCCAACAATTGCAGCGTGGCACCAACACTAACACAAATCTCACTACCTATTGCAACTGAACAAAGGACACCAGTGGCGCGGTAGTTCCGCGAAAATTGGTCTAGCAATAGCAGTCTTACTCCAACACCAACACTAACACCATCTTCCATCATCTATTGCACTTAAATAAAGGATACCAGGCGCCCTTAAGGGAAACAAGCCAACAACGCAATTTTATAATAAAGAAATATGAGATCTGGGAAAGTTCGGCAGGCGAACATAGGTAAAAACAAAAATAACAAAAGCAAGACCAAAAACGTTATAGAGCAAGGGCTAGAAACAAGTACAAAAAGCAAGGCCCATAGACAGAGAGAGAGGCTAGTCTCGGCACCAACGCCGGAAACAATATCCCCTAGTCCTGGTAATAATACCGGGATCCAGAAATTCTTCTTTCTAAAGGACCCAATGGCCGCCATTTACGCACCAACTACAGAGACAGCATGTTTGCCATGTCCCATAGTACCAGCAAAAATGGTGAACAAAGGTTATGATAATTCAGGAACAGTCGAGCTACAGCAAAAGCGTGTACCTATACCCAGTAAAACAAGTTCCCCTTCAACACAACAACAGTCAAGTATCCCCAACATACAAAAAACAACCTCCGATATACAGAAACCAATCATGGAAGCGCAGGCAAGTAGATTGGTGACAGCAATAGCACAGATACACTGCATCACCACGTCAATAAATCAAACACCAGGGAGAGGCTCAAAGGAGCACAGCAAAGAGTACCTGGAGGAAATAAAAAATAAAACAGATGATCAGGAAATACCACTGGATGATGCCTGGGCAAGCTCATTTTCAATATCAAATGATGCTAACATGTTGCAAATACTAGAAACTAACATCCAAACCCAGGAATCCATGAACGAGGTAATTGAAGGGAACATCGCATCACCATGTAAAGAGAAGGTAGCATCGGGAAGAGCAGGAATGTTAGTATCAACTCCATCACATCAGATCCAAAGAAAAGATCCACAAACAAGCGCCCAGGAAGAAGGAAGTTTGTCATTGGAAAAAAGCAACCAAACTTGTCATCACCAATTACAATTGCATCAGTCAGTAGGATTGACAAACCGGTGAAAACACAGGAGGAAGGAAGCTTTTCGACGAACATAAATCAATTAAACTTTTCATCTCCGATAACAATTTCATCTGTAAGCAGGAGTGATCACAAGTCTAAGGATATTGGAAACTCCCTTGATGAACTGCACACGGCCCCATGGAGTAATACTCTATTAAGCACACTGGAACAAGCAATCAGGGTTCTGAACTTTCAGTCAGATAAAATGGAAGTCCAGATTGACCTTATAAACCTAATAGCTGGTCACATTGCAGGTATAAACACCAAGCTGGACTCAATTACTTCCTGGTAAAACGCAGGGGATCCCCAGAACTACAGCCAAACAACTGCAACCAGCATCTCATTTGTGGCTGTGGAAAAATAATAGATAAATTGGCAAAATTGCCTGAAATATTAAGTGATATCCTAGGGGCAGTGCTATTAACAACAAATCTCAAACAAAAAGGAGTAACGCTAAGAGATGAGGAGGGAAAGGACGAGTTCAAAGGAGAGTACACATCCAAGGGGATACAAGTCACTGACAAAGGAGCAATAGAACAAGTGGAAACAGAGGCATCTGAAATAAGGGACCTGCAAATCGAAGTTACACAGAGCTCTACTGATACCTCAAAAATTACAAAACTCACAAAAAGACAAAGAAAACGCGCTAGAAAGGGTAGGGCAAAACACAATATTCAATCAACTTTAAAATTAGAAAAAAACTTCCCCATTTTCACAAACCAAAAAATACAAAAGAAAGAAAATAAAGCATTGATAAAAGGTATAATGGAAGATCTAATACCGGGTGTAGCCCAACCAAATTATACAACGGATTGTAACAGATTTAACATAATGCAAAATGAACCAAGAATTCTGGCCGAAACTTCCAAAGAGAATACAAAGCAGACGCTGCATATAACATCTAACTATCGGCTGTCTGCAGTACCCGAACCAACCCCTGGAAGTTTAAAAAGGCAATTAGATCAGACCCAATACACTGAAATGGGAGAAGGGGCAGAAAAAACAAGGCAGGTCCTAACAAGAACTAAACCTAATGAGGAAGGAGGTTCAGAAAAAGGAACACAAGTTGACAGCAGGGAAAAGGAGGACAAAGCAAGACAACCAAAACAAATTCTAAATACTGAAAAGAGAGAAGGGGCCGAAAATACATCGCAAGCACAGTTTAGGAGCACAACCGAAGATAAGAGAGGTACCAGACTAGAGACTGGATGGCAAACAGCCGGGAGGGAAAAAGGTGCAAAAAGACGAGAACAATCGGAAAGAAGTGAAATAACATCAGGCAACAAGGCGAATGAGATAACAGACAATAAAGAACATAGTAGCCAAAATTCAATAAAAATCACAATAAATAGAAAAGGAAGATCATGTAAATTGCCCTCTATCGACAAGTACAGCGAGCCAAAAGAGCTAGCAATGCATATAGAAGCTGGAAAATTGGAGCAAGGGTTAAAAGAAGTAAAAAAGCCCGAAACATTGCAGGAACAGTTTAGCAAAGAACAAAGAAATCAAGAAAGACAGATTGATAACGAAATTGCAAATACCAAAAATATACAGGCAGGAATAGAGAAAGGTTCGGGAAGCGTCAGCTGCTCTGAAAATAATCAGAGGGAGAACACTTCTAAGTTGACATTTTTACCAGAATATTGCATAAAAGGACGGCAAGACACACTAAACAGAGGGAATATCTTAAGGTTGTTCAAAGAAATTCCTGAACTAAATGGAATACCTTCGCAAGACCTTTTAGCCGTGGAATTTAAGAATTCCCCGGAAAACCCAGACACTGAAGAGACCTTGACTACCTGGTCCTCAAAGGATCTAGTGGACAGGATATATGCCACCAGAACAACTTTCGAACTCTGGGGAATTAAACTGAGGCCGCATAAACATCCAAGGTATCCTTACCCCCTCTTAATAAACCAGAAGATTCAAATATTGGAAGACGCGTCAGTGAAAAAGCAAAAAACATGCTTACACGGAGCGCGATCCACCACGCCACTGGGGTCAACAAATTCAAAAGAGTGCAACAAAATAGGGAGGCAGTTAAATAACCTTACAGTTGACGGCACGGACTGGTCTTGGGTGCCAAAAGCACTAAGCAATACGCGTACCTAATGAACAGTCAAACTCCCCCACGAATGACGAAAGGTGTGGGCAGATTGTTCAGACTAAAGAGCTGGGCCGTGAGTTGAAGGACGGAAGTCAGAACACGATAAAGATCTGTTCATGGAATGTCCACGGATTTAAAAACATGGGTCATGACCACGAAACTCTGTCCTTCCTCGAACAACAAGATATAATACTTCTTCAAGAAACGTGGATAATGAAACCTACAGCAATATCAGGTTACATTGATCATATCCTAGCAGTAAAATTCGCAAGTTTTGGTCACCCGAGGGGAGGCCTATCAATATACATATCACAAAAATATGGTTGGCAAACAGAAGAGTTAGATGCCGGGGCAAACTGGCTTCAAGTTATAAAAGTTACTGGAAAGCGAAATACAAATAAAACGGATTGGCAACTAATTTTAGTCAACGTATATGTTCACCCTGAAAAGAAAAAAATCAGAAGGAAAAATTTACAATACTAATAAAGCTGATTATCGCATTGCAAAAGTCGCACGAATTCTGCCCTTTGATCATTTCAGGAGATTTCAATTGTAACCTACTAAAACAAAATAAAATAAAGAGGCAGGAGGACTGGGGACATCAAATCATAACGCGAGAGTTAGAAAGGTACGGCCTGTCAATCCTGAATGGTAACACAGCAGGGGATATACCTTCGGCCATAACACACTCCAACGGAAAAAGTCGATCTACAATAGATTTTACCATCATCAGCACCAACCTAGTCTCAAGAATAGATTCATTTCAAATCCTCACACGTATAGAAAGTGACCATCACCCGCAAATAACAAAGCTTAATCTAAAGCTGGCTGGGGTGCAAAAAATAAACACGCTGGGACAACACGTAGAAAAGTTTAACTTGAGGAAACTAAAATGGCAAGGTACAAACACGGTGAATATAATGGATACCCTCAAAGAACATATGATTCAAACAGGGCCGCAGATAGAAGAAAATCGAATAACAACTTGGGAAGATCTATGCCTCTTCATTACCCAAAGCTTTCCGGTCACTAATAGAAACACAAAAAGAATAGACATCAGAAAGGATCCATGGTTTAACCTCTCCCTTCGAGATGAAAAGAGAAGGATGGCAAAAGAGGTACGAATTCAAGCCATGGCGGTCAAAACGGGCAAGAAAAGAGACAAGAATAAATTAAAGGAGCTACAGAAGAATTACAAAAAAATGTTGAGGGAAGCAATGATAGAACATAAAGAAAAAATCTGGATACAGCTACTGTGGGCAAGCAGCTTGCCAAATAGCAGGGAATTCTGGGGCATTATAAATACCATGACCAAGGGTAGTAAATTACAACAAGAAGCGGGAATTAGTGAAAAAACCTGGATGGAGCACGTACATAATAAGTACAGTAGTACGAGGAATGACAAGCATGTAATGGCAAAACCCCCAAAGGATCTAAAACCGGAAGTAGTAGAATATACCGGTCAAGCAGAAAGTAACAACGACCGACATTTCCTGATCGACAAAAAACAATTGAGAGGAATAATAAAAAGGTTGAAAACGGAGGGGGCGGCAGGCCCGAACGGATTGCCCAACGCACTATTCAAATATGCGCCGGACTTTTGGGCTGTTTATCTCACGCCATTATTTAATCTGATCTACAGAGAGAACAATGTCCCCAAATCCTGGAAAGGGAACATCATCCACCCAATATTCAAACAGGGAGACCATAATAAACCAGAAAACTACAGATTGATATCACTGATTGATGTTGAGGCCAAACTATACGGATCATGCCTATTACTTCACCTTCAAGATTGGATGGACGAGTCAAACATAATTCCAAAGTTTCAAACTGGTTTTAGACAAGGGATGGGTACCTTGACAAACCTGGCCAAGCTGGCACTTCTAACTGAAAGGGCAAGAAAAAAGAAAAATCGGTTATTTGCATGTTTCGTCGATTTGAAAGCCGAATTCGACAAAGTAAGCAGAAATCGCCTCTGGGAAAAACTAAGGGTATGGGGGTTGGCGAGCAAATTACTGGATGCAATAATAGCCCTGCATAGCGAAACCTGGGCTAGAGTGAAACTAGGCAATGGACTTAACACCACCAGCAGCATCTGCACAGAGCAAGGGCTAAAACAAGGCTGCGTCCTTGCCCCAAGCCTATTTAATGTATTCATGGCAGATATCAGTAATCACATGCAATCAGCCGACTGCCATCCGCCGAATCTAGTCAAGGAGCCAATACCCTTCCTACAGTACGCAGACGATATTGTGGTACTGAGCCAAAGCCCTATCGGGCTGCAAAGAGCGATCAACAACTTAGTCATCTATCTGGATAGAGATAGCTTGGAAATAAATTAAGATAAAACCAAGGTTGTATGGCTTGTGGACCCAAAAAAACTACGTTTAAATGGTACATAAAAGGGACCCCAATAGAAGAACAAGCGGCCTACAAATATCTCGGCTTAAAACTAGGGCGAGGCTCAACACACAAAGAACATAAAATGGACCTAAAGGCAAAAGCACAATCATTAATCTTTGCGTACAGACTTCTGAACAGGAAACTTGGCTGCCCGAGTTATGCACATCTTCTAAAAGTGATGGCAGCACAAATAGTACCGACATTGTCATACGCCCTAGTATTTTGGTGCGGCAAAGAGGCGGATCTGTTAAACGATCTTCAAACAAAGGTCTACAAGGCTGTCTTTAATTTACCAAAGTCTGCCGCTCCAGCCCAGGTCCGGCTGGAGTTTGGCCTTCAGAATCAGAAATTCCGGAGCATGAGCGGCTTCGTGAAACTATGCCACAAATTCCGTGCATCTGAGCCGGGGTCAATGAACAACACTTGCTGGAAAGAAATTAAAATCCAGATGGACCAAGACATTCCACATTCGTGGGGAGCATACCTGAGAAAATCATTAGTGGAACTTGATATACAAACAACATGGGATAGCCAGTTAGAGCGGGTAGCTTTTGGTAAATTGGTAAATAAAACATCGAAGACGAAGTCTTTCGTGGAAGACAAAATAACAATCTCGAAACGCAGACATGGGTGGACCGTGATTAACTCTTACATATCCACAAAGCCTCAGGCATATTTACTATCACATTTCAGTACCGAGTTAAAAAGAGTTTCACAAAATATCGCTTGGGCATGCATGATTCGAAAGATCTACAACCATCCTGGCAAAGTAACCATCAAGCTGCACATTGTCGACTATGCGGCTTCTGTAATGAAACGCTAACACACTTGCTGTGTACCTGCCCAGCTGTGAAGGATATAAGGAGGGGCTTTTAAAACCCATTTTTAATTAATTGAATATTCGGACTTGCAGGCAAGCAGTGATACGTTGGCTGGAAGGATCCTCAATCATTCTGGCTTGCCGGGCGTCAAATACCTAGTAAAAGTAAGGAAACTTTTAAGGCAAGCCGATTTAGAGGCCAAGAATAAAGCATGATCAAGGACGGCAGGGGCTTTGCATACATGGCCCAATAGCCCAAACAGCAAGCAAAAAAAAAAAAAAACGCGACAGGATGAAAGAAATAATATAGAAAAATGGCTACGTTTGGAAATTTAAAATGGTCACTTTATCTCGAACAGGATTTAGCTGAAAGTAATCTTGGACTTTTTCAGACATTTGCATAATTCTGAAAGTTTTAAAATATTAGATAATATTTTATGTGTATTATAGTGTTATTTAGATTTTAAAATTTTGGTATCCACGACACTGAAAAGTAGAATTCAATGGAAAATTAAGTTTAATATTTTTATTTTTATTTTTTATTTTTATACATTGTAACGATTTTAGGTAATCATATACAATAAACTATTTGACTTGACTAGTTAAAGTGGACACCTTGCACCAGTACAATTCGACTCTTATGGTAGGTAGGTTTAAGACAACCTTTATAGAAAGCTATCCTAGTGGTAGCTGTGGAGAGCAGCCTTCAGGCTAAGTCTTGGAGGAATGTAAAGCAGCTTGTTTTACCACACAATCTCTTGAATCACCAAATGAAAAGACACCACACAGGTATATATATCAAATATATATGTATTTATTACTAAACAACTCTCTACTAATCTCTTTATGAGATTAGAAGTCAGGAACATATGCACAAATCAACGTTTCACAATAAATTAAGCACAAATATGGCTGGGGCCCTAGGGGCGTACTCAGACCATATACTAAAAAGAGACTTAAGAACAACGACTTGCAAAGGGACAAGGCCCAGGGCCTTCAGAAGTGTTGGGGCCTCACGAAACCACCCAAGGTAGGTAAGTAAAGGACCCACGGGGGACGCGTGCAGTGCGTGAACACAGGCGCGGATCGAACGTTGACTTCAATGGGGCAAGTCGCGGTTGGAAATTAAGAGTATAAGGGTACTTCGGGAGTAGCTACAAGCAAGTCACTTACAGGGTAAGTAGTTCTAGGGCCAACACCCACAGGAGCACCGTAGTGCTGGAGTTACCTCACCCAGGGAAGCCGGGTGCATAGGTGTCCTTTGGTGTCGGGTCGCGGCGTCGTTTTCAATGGGAGCCAATGAAGGCTTGCTGCTTGTGAAGTCCGAAGAAGTGTCCGGTGGAATCCAAGCCTGGATTCGGAAGAAGGAAGACCTGAAATCAGAGGGGACAGTGTTCAAAGTCACTGGGCCTTGACCCGGGGCAAGGAAGATGAATGCCCACCGTCGTCGAGAGATTCAGGTCGTTCATGGGTGTCTTGAACCTTCGGCCACGAGGTCCAGGAGGTGTCGACGACAACCAGGAGCTGGATTCGGTGTGTCCCACAAAGTCTGCAGCTGACTGCGGTGTCGGCAACCCGATTGGAGCCAACAAGCCTTGGTAGCAGCAAGTCTCGTGGAAAGTGTAAAAAGTCAATGGTGCAGACCAGCAAGGTCTGGGGAACTCACCCAGCAAGGGTAAGTCAGGGCAGGCATGGAGCAACCAGGAGAGCCCTTTGGTTCTTTAGAAAAGTCTTCTGGGGACCCACAAGCCGGCTGGCAAGGGATCGCGAAGACGCCTTGGGAGGATTCCTTCAACAGGGGCCCACGGTCACTCGGGATGGGGTAGGCCTCTGATCTTCGGAGGGCTTCCTGCTAGAGGCTGGGAACACACGTGTTCCAAAGCACAGGTTCGTAGAACGTCATGAAGGGGTTACACCTGACAATAGTGCACGGTACCCAGGGACTGCGGTTCCTCATCACTCGTGGGGTCCACTGGCCTCAGCTTCCCTGGGGACTCACGATGGCCTTTGAGAAGTCAGGAAATTCTCATCTTGGGCTGCAGGGACCTCGGGCTCCGGCGGGAGCGGCGTAGTTTGCGACCGTCATTTCAGTTTTTGGTGCCTGCCAAGCAGGGGAGTCACTCCTTGACTCCAAGGGAGATTCTTCAGTCTTCCAGAGGTAGTGGAACGTTGAAGGTCCAGGATTCTTCTTCAGAGCGTCGTCCAGGGATATCTAGTTTGCAATGCACCGGTTCCCCCTCTTATACTAAAAAGAAGGGAAGGACTAGCTCTATGACCCCACCTATGGGAGGGTCAGGGGAGTGGGTGGCTACACCCACTTTCCTTTGTCCAGTTTCGCGCCAGAGCAGGGGCAGGTATCCCCTGAGCTGGTTTGAACTGGCATATGCACAGAGGAGCCTTCTGCTCCCCCAGTGCAGGACTTCAAAGCACTCTAGGAGTGCACCCACCCAGCCCCAATACACTAAACCCTGTCTGGGAGGTGGTCACACCTCCCTGTGACAGGATACCTATTGTTGGGCTTCCTCCACTGCGAGTTTCGGTCATCAGCAGGAGGGCAGCCCAGTGTCTGTGACTGGTGGCATCCATTTTGTGATGCCAGGGCTCTTCAGGATTCTACCGCGTTTCCACAGTAGGTACATGTCTATCCCTCTAGAAGGGTGGAATGCTACCCCCGATGCCAGAACTGGCGGGGGGGTAGTATTCCAAGATGTTTGACACCAAACACGACATGTTTCCGTGCAGCCATCCCAAAGTTAGCATTTAACGCGAGGTTATAATGCGCTTAAGAGTATGTGGTCAGGCTGCACTACAAACAGCATCAGAGAAGGCACTCCACAACACCGGCCCGGCATACCTCAATAACCGACTATCATTCTACGCACCCAACAGGAGACTCCGCTCCGCCGACCTCTCCCTGGCTGCCGTCCCACGCATCCACAGGACCGCCTCCGGAGGCAGGTCCTTCTCCTACCGTGCCGCTAAGACATGGAACTCCCTCCCTCTCCACCTTCGGCAGACGGAAGACCCTCAGACCTTCAGGAGACTACTCAAGACCTGGCTCTTTGACCACTAGCTGCAGCCCCCCCCCTCCCCCAGCGCCTTGGAACCCTTACGGGTATGTAGCGCGCTTTATAAATGCTTGATTGATTGATTGATTGAGAGAAGGGTCTCCAAAGGCTGCAGAGGGGCTCTGCTCATGCAGGGGCACCCTCTCACATAGGAACCAAGCACTCTGCCTTCAGGATTGATAAGGCCTGCCATAGGAGTGACTTATAGGTTTATATGTGTGTAGCTATGTAGTGATATAGGTAGCCTATATCACAGTAAGGGGTGCATGCACCACCTTACCCAGGCTGCAGTAGCAGACCTGTGGTGTCAGATTTAGTCTGCTTCCCAGGGATGGCATAATACATGCTTCAGCCCCTGGTAGGCCTGTGAAGTACCTATGCCCTTGGTACGTAAGGTACCATATGGGACTCATAAGGTACCACAGTATCCAATCACTAGTGCACCTAGAGTGCACTCCAAGTCGTTTAGCGAGAACAGAGAGGTTGGGGCCCTGATTGGCAGGGTCCCAGCCTGACTATAGCCAGAAACCAGTGTAAACATCAGAAAAAAAGTGGGGGCAACATAAGAGGCAGATCCTACTCTCCTACAGAATGTCTCACAATAAGAACCCAGTTACTAGTGAAGATAACCATAATAACATACAGGACATGGTTGAGGAGCTTGACCTCACCCCTTACCTTCACTTGTCTTTCAAGGAAGTAAGGTCCTTATGTAAAATTAAAAACATACCAATGGGTCCCCATCCAACCAAACATAAGCACCAGGAGCTGTTGGCTGAGTATGCAAAGGACCACCCCTCTGAGCAAGGTGACCAGTCAGATGGGGAAGTAGTGGAAGAGGATGACCAGGTAGATCTACCTCCTCCACTGCTTAGGGAGAAAATTGCTCCAGTAGCCCTGACTCCAAGAATCAACCTCTTAGTACCTAGGGGCCACACAGGTGGCTCAGGTTCTGGTGAGGACATTGAGGACGGCCTCAATGAGGAGGACAGCCTTTTAGCAAGGCTGACCAAAAGACTGGACCTAGAGACCAGACTCCTGGCTCTAGAGAAGGAAAAAAAGGAGATGGGGTTAGCACCCATCCATGGTGGCAGCAATCAAAATAATAAGGATAAAGAGCAATCTTATGATCCTAAAATCCCCAAAGGGATTGTCCCTAAATTTGAGGAGGGTGATGACATCACTAAATGGTTCAAAGCCTTTGAGAGGGCTTGTGACATGAGAAAGGTGAAGAAACCTCTCTGGGGGGCACTCCTGTGGGAACTGTTCTCTGGTAACTGCAGAGACAGACTCCTGACCCTCTCTGGGCCAGATGCTGGGTCTTATGACCTCATGAAGAGAACTCTGATTGAGGGATTTGGACTCACAACTGAGGAGTACAGAATTAGATTCAGGGGGCTCACAAAACCCAAAACCAGTCCTGGATTGATTTTGTAGACTACTCAGTAAAGACACTAGATGGTTGGTTAACTGGACACAATGTGCATGACTTTACTGGAATTTACAACTTGTTTATGAAGGAACATGTTTTAAGTAATTGCACGAATGAAAAGTTACATCAGCATTTGGTAGACCTAGGTCTAATTTCTCCCCAAGAATTGGGAAAGAAGGCAGACCACTGGGTCAAGACTAGAGTGACTAAGACAACCACTGGGGGTGACCAAAAGAAAGGGGTTACAAAACCTCCCCCGGGAAAGGTGGTGAGAATCCCCAAGATAATAAGTCTGAGTCTTCTAAAGGGCCCCAAAACCTGCCCAGGGGGTGGGTCCCAAAACTCTTCCCAATCTGGCCCTAGATACAGGGGGAAGAACTTTGATCCTTCAAAGGCCTGGTGTAACGACTGTAGAAAGTTGGGACACTTAACTGGAGACAATGCTTGCCCTAGCAAAAAGGCCCCTAGTCCTACAGCTACAGCTACAGCCACTCCTGGTGTAGCAAGTCTCCAGATGGGATCAACAGTGTGCCAAGAGCAGATCAGGTTGCACACTGAAGTAGTTCTAGTTTCAGAGGGGGAAGTTGAGTTTGCCACTGTAGCTGTGTGGCCACCCAACTTAAAGAAGTACTTACAATACCCTTGGATTAATGGAAATAGGATAGAGGCTCTGAGGGATACAGGTGCCAGTGTCACTATGGTGAAAGACACACTGGTTTCCCTGAGAAATACCTGATTGGGCGTACTTACCCAGTCACCAATGCTGACAGTGTTACCACTAACCATGCAATGGCTATGGTGACATTAGACTGGGGGGGGGGGGGTTACTGGCCTAAAACGGGTAGTGGTCTCTCCAAAGCTACCAGCTGCATGTCTGCTTGGCAATGACCTGGAAACCTCAGCCCGGGCTGAGGTTGAACTAAAAACCCATGCAGCAATGCTGGATATCCCTGAATTGGTGTGTGTAAAAACAAGAGCACAGAGCAAAAGGCAGGGTGAAAAGAAGTGTTGGAGCCTGAAAGTATGGCCCAACCTTCCAAGAGAAAAGGTAGGAGGACTGGGGAACCAGCTTCTGTTCAGCAAATGGTTCAGGACCCCTCTCCTCAGGGAGACGACTTGGATACCCCAGAGGGAACTGAGCCTACGGAGCTTGACCCTTACCAGGTTGAACTCTTGGGCCCAGGGGGACCCTCTAGGGAAGAGCTGTGCCAGGGGCAGCAGGACTGTCCCACTCGTGAAAGCCTGAGGCAGCAAGCTGTTTCAGAAGCAAAGGGAGATGTCAGTGGTACCCACAGAGCTTATTGGGAAGAGGGATTACTGTACACTGAGGCAAGAGACCCCAACCCTGGAGCCACCAGGAGAGTGGTAGTGCCACAGAGGTACAAGGAGTTCCTCCTAACTTTGGTTCATGACATCCCCCTAGCTGGACATCTTGGCCAAACCAAGATTTGGGAGAGGCTAGTTAGGCACTTTTACTGGCCCCTGATGCACCAAAAGGTGAAGGAGTTTGTCAGCTCCTGAGTTACCTGTCAAGCCAGTGGCAAGACAGGTGGCCACCCAAAGGCCCCCCTGATACCACTGCCTGTGGTGGGGGTTCCCTTTGAAAGGGTAGGTGTGGACATAGTGGGCCCACTTGAGCCTCCCACAGCATCAGGGAACAAATTCATTCTAGTGGTAGTGGATCATGCCACTAGGTACCCTGAAGCAATTCCCCTTAGGACTACTACAGCTCCTGCAGTAGCCAAGGCCCTCATTGGTATCTTCACCAAAGTAGGGTTTCCAAAGGAGGTGGTTTCAGACAGAGGTTCCAACTTCATGTCTGCTTACCTAAAACACATGTGGAAAGAGTGTGGAGTGCAGTACAAGTTTACTACACCCTATCACCCACAAACCAATGGCCTTGTTGAGAGATTCAACAAGACATTGAAAGGCATGATTATGGGACTCCCTGAAAAACTCAAAAGGAGATGGGATGTCCTCTTACCATGCCTGCTTTTCGCTTACAGAGAAGTGCACAGAAAGGAGTAGGGTTTCCCCCTTGGAACTTCTGTTTGGCCATCCTGTGAGGGGACCACTCTATCTTGTGAAAGAGGGTTGGGAGAAGCCTCTCCAAGAACCCAAACAAGATATTGTGGACTATGTGCTTGGCCTAAGGTCCAGAAGGGCTGAGTACATGGAAAAGGCATCCATAAATCTTGAGGCCAGCCAGGAGCTTCAGAAGCACTGGTAAGACCAAAAAGCTGTACTGGTTGAATTTCAACCTGGGCAGAAGGTGTGGGTTTTGGAGCCAGTGGCACCAAGGGCACTCCTGGACAGATGGAGTGGCCCTTACCCTATCCTAGAAGAGGTCACCTACTTGGTGGACCTGGGCACAAGCTGGACACCCGAAAGGGTTATCCATGTGAACCGCCTAAAGCTCTACAGTGACAGGGCTGACATCACCATGCTGATGATGACTGATGAGGAACAGAAAGCAGAGAGTGAACCTCTCCCTGACCTCCTCTACTACAGCCCAAAAGATGGGTCAGTAGATGGAGTTGTCTTTTCAGACACCCTCTCTGCCCAACAGCAGACTGACTACAAGCAAGTCTTGCAGCAGTATGCTAAGCTCTTTTCCTTGTCCCCTGGTCTGACAAACTGGTGTACCCATGATGTGGACACTGGTGACAGTGCACCTGTCAAAAACAAGATCTATCGACAGTCAGATCAAGTCAAGGAAAGCATCAGAGCTGAGGTCAGCAAGATGCTGGAGTTAGGGGTTATTGAACCCTCTGAGAGCACCTGGGCCAGCCCAGTGGTTCTAGTCCCCAAACCTCACCCACAGGGTGGAAAGAGAGAGATGAGGTTCTGTGTGGACTATAGAGGGCTCAACTCTGTCACCAAGACAGCTGCTCACCCTATCCCAAGAGCAGATGAGTTGATAGACAAATTGGGTGCAGCCAAATATCTAAGTACCTTTGACTTAACTGCAGGGTACTGGCAAATTGGCATGGCCCTAGGAGCAAAAGAGAAAACAGCATTCTCCACACCTGATGGGCATTACCAGTTCACTGTTATGCCCTTTGGTTTAAAGAATGCCCCTGCCACCTTCCAACGGTTGGTAAATCAAGTCCTTGCTGGGTTGGAGTCCTTTAGTGCAGCTTATCTTGATGATATTGCTGTCTTTAGTTCCACCTGGCAGGATCACCTGATCCACCTTGGGAAGGTTTTAAAAGCCCTGCAAACTGCAGGCCTAACTATCAAGGCATCCAAATGACAGATAGTGCAGGGAACTGTGGTGTACTTGGGCCACCTTGTTGCTGGAGACCAGGTACAACCCTTACAGCCCAAGATCCAGGCCATCCTGGACTGGGCAGCTCCAACCACCCATACCCAAGTCAGGGCATTCCTTGGCTTGACTGGGTACTACAGGAGGTTTGTGAAGGGATATGGGTCCATTGAGACTCCCCTCACAGAACTCACCTCCAAGAAAATGCCCAAAAAAATAAACTGGACAGTTAGTTTCCAAAAGGCTTTTGGCACCCTGAAAGAAGCAATGTGCTCAGCACCAATTATGAAGGCTCCAGATGATGCCAAGCAATTCATAGTGCAGACTGATGCCTCTGAGCTAGGGATAGGAGCAGTCCTATCCCAGACCAATGATGAAGGCCTGGACCAACCTGTTGCTTTTATAAGCTGAAGGCTTCTCCCCAGGGAGCAGCGTTGGAGTGCCATTGAGAGGGAGGCCTTTGCTGTGGTTTGGTCCCTGAAGAAGCTGAGATCATACCTGCTTGGGACTCACTTCCTAGTTCAAACCGACCACAGACCCCTCAGATGGCTAATGCAAATGAAAGGGGAAAATCCTAAACTGTTGAGGTGGTCCATCTCCCTACAGGGAATGGACTTTGAAGTGGAACACAGACCTGGGACTGCCCATGCCAATGCAGATGGACTTTCTAGGTTCTTCCACTTAGACATTGAAGACTCTCTAGGGAAAGGTTAGTCTCATCATCTTTTGTTTGGGACTGGTTGTGTGAGAAAGTGCACTCTTTCTGCATGGTATGCAACAACTTTTTGCTGGATTGCTGATGTTCTTTGACTGAGTGTGCCCTGGGATCCTGCTAATCAGGTACCCAGGGCCTATGTTCCTTCCCTAAAATTGCATTGAAGCCTAAACCCAATTGGCATCCCTGGCCACAGGTAGGTCCCTGGTAAATGGTACCACAGGTACCCAGGGCCCTGTGACCAGGGAAGGCCCCTAAGGGCTGCAGCACTTATTTTGCCACCCTTAGAGGCCGTGCAGCTTTTCACTCACACCCTGCCTTTGCAGGCTGCGTGTCTTGTTGCAGAACAAAGTGAAGAGTCGACATAGCACACATCCCTGTGTGCCATGCCTACAAACCACTGCCCTGGCATAGGTCAGTCACCCCTCTAGCTGGGTACACTATACCAGTGGTGAGGGTACAGGTGCATGAGCCCTGTACCCCTACAGTATCTAAGTCCATTCTTAGACATTGTAAGTGCAGTGCTGCTATTAAGAGTATATGGTGCTGGGAGTTTGTCATTTCGAACTCCACAGCACCATAATGGCTACACTAAAAACTGGGAAGTTTGGTATCAAACTTCTCAGCACATTAAACCCACACTGATGCCAGTGTGGGATTTAATGTAAAATGCACGACAGAGGGCATCTTAGAGATGCCCCCTGAAACTCGACCAACTTCTAGTGACCCGACTGAGTGGCTGCTTACGCTGCCACCAACAGACATGTTTCTGGACCCCTGGGTCGAGAGCCTGCTGCTCTCGGGGGCCTGAAACAATGCACATCCTGGGACGAGGTGCCAAGCCTCCTCCCCCAGGATGGGAAGGGTTCACAAAAGGGGAAGCTTCAAAGGCATGCCGCCTTTGTGAGCCTCCCAAGACCATTTGCTGCTTTCAGCAACAGGTCCCCACTGGTTCTACCCCCCACTTTGGGCGGGAGAACCGGCAGGAAAAACAAGTGAGGGAGAGAGGTGTGCCCACCTCTGCCAACTCCACCCCTCAGGTGGGGGAGGCGAGGTGAAGCACAACTCCGAGTCCCCGCCATCTTGAGGATGGGGGGACCCAACCAACCAGGGACAGGCTCCTGCCCCCCTCCCACTGGAAGGTGGCACGATAGGGGGTGTAACCACACCAGGGAAGGGACCCATTGGTCCCTGCCCTCTACCTACCTGTAACGCCCCTAAATCTAGTATTTAGGGGGCACCCTGAACCTTGCTTCCTCTGATCCAGCCAAGAAATAAGAAGAAAATAAGAAGAAGGACCAAACAGCCGTGCAGCCAGCTAACAAGAGGAAGACGCCCACTGACTTGGCCCCAGCCCTACCGGCCTGTCTCCCCTCGAACCAGCTCCTGCGAAATCCCGGTGTGTCCTGCAGCCAGCAACCTCAAAAACGCCGGAGGACCTGCCTGCCTTCAATTCCAAAGACTGCTTCTCCCGTGAACACCGGATTTGTTCAAACTGCAACCTCTGGCAGCAGCTGGAGACTGAGAACCTGCTCCACTCTGCACCTGCCGTCCACGGCCCGAGCTCGAGTGGGCAAACACCACGAGGAGGTCACCCCGGCAATTCTGACCCGAGATCCGGCGACCCCTGACCTGCCTCAAGCCTCCAGCCGACGCCTGCAGCCTAAATCCAGAATTCCCCTCTAACCGCGACCTGGAGCTGGTATGCCGTTCCGACCCCAAAAGGCACCCCTGCACCCGACGCCCCACGGCCTTGTGTGCCCAAACCAATGGTGCCTAACCAACCCCTAACTTCCCAACTTACCTCTCGAAGTGGTGGTCGCACCCAGAAGTCCTTTGTCTCCCTGCCTGCAGTGCTTTTGCTAACCGGAGGTTCTCCATTAGAAACAATAGGGCTTCCGACGACGAAACAACCCCCTGCACCCGGCCGCCCTAGTGCCGCTGAGGGTGCACCTTTTGTGCTAAGCTGTTTCTCCATTTGCCCTGAGCTAAAGTCTAGGAGCTTTACTCCCACAACCCAGTGGCCTGCTTCCCAGCAGCCATCAACCGGAGACCCCCTATCCTCCATAGGATAACATTGGGCCTCAAAACTCTGCACCCGGCCGCCCTAGTGCCGCTCAGGGTATAACAAGAGTGCATCACTGACCCTGGGGGACCGCTGAGTCTAACCCCAGAACCTTAACTCCCACAGTCGATAACTCATCTGTGAACCGATAACCTGTTTTTCCTCCATAGGATAACATTGACACATTTTCTTCCAAAAAGTTTCTAAGTGTGGAGTTTTGAAATCTAAAAATATTCTTTAAAAATCGCACGAATAACCAATACGTATTTACTTACCAGTTTGCAGGAAATGTCCCAGTGCTGAATCTAGGTATCCAGCACTGAGTTAGAAAAGTCATGTGAAAAGTAACTTACCTGTAATTTACTGAAAAAGCCTTTTCATTTCAATGTACTGTATTTTCTAAGTATTGCAACCTACTGCATCCCCTGTAAATCAAACAAAGTACAATTCCTATTGCATTTTTAAACTGTTCTACAATCAGCAACTTATTACTGTAAAGTATTTAATGCTTACCTGTGCCAGGCTTGCTTGGTTCTAAAAATAAAACAGTATATTTTTTATACAAAAACAATTGGTCTAGAGTACAGTCTTTTAGTGTGTGAATTCATTTGCTGACTGAGTGGGTACATCAAATGCTTAACACTGTCCTCTGATACTGCCTTACTGCTCGACCACTCTACCACAAATAGAGAGTAAGGTTCTATCTAACTTTAACCTCTGCCTTACCTCTGGGGTCACCTGGACTCTATACACACTATACCTCATTTTGGTGTAGTATATATAGAGCCAGTTTCCTACAGCATCACAAAACAGATCACAAATGTCCCTCTCTATCTCAGTCATGTCTAGATTTTCTTGATCTTAACATTGCTCTCAAAAGGTGCGTAACAACAAACAGTGTGCAGTCATTCTGCAAAAGTGCAATACGAGCCTGCCTGAATCCCATTTCTTTTAAATAAGTTTTAAGATGCAGTCGCCTAGGGTGCGTAAAATATTTACATAAAAAAACAATGTAAAATATTTGGTGTAGACCTATTGTCACAGCCACAGGGCCCTCTATCCTCGGCTCGTGAGACAAAGCCTGGAGGAGAGGCCACTAGGTGATGAAACATATTTAATCTAAAACGAGTAATTAAAAATCGATCATGGGCACTGGGTAGAATGGTAAGATAGGTCTCCATTCCCTGCACTGATTTGACTAAAGCATGTGCTCTTACCATAGGTTCACTGAGCTCTATGCCCTCACGCTCTGCACTAGCTGTTTTAAAGATCAAAACTTTGATCAATTTTTAATCCTGTCGCTTCACTGTGTCGTATTTCGTAAATATGTCTGATCTTCCAAGGGCACAGAATGTTTCCTTACTATATCTTAACCAAGGAATTTTAAAAACATGGTCCAGTGAAAGGCAGTCCAAAATTGCTGCTCGATTGAAAGATGCCTCCTCGTTAGACCAAACATTCACCCAACACAGCAGAGGCCTAACTTCAACTAAATCAGTGATATACGTAGACCCAAGTTCCTCATGTACAGAGTAAGCAGGGGCTCCCTGTGGGACTTTTAAAATCCATCTTAAAAATTTATTTTGCACTGGCTGTAATTTGTCAGCTGCCTTGTACCCCCAAATCCCACTCCCGTACAATACCTTGGAAATACAGAAGGACTGGTATAGTTTTATGATCACCCCCGGGGGCCATGTGCCTAATCTGTGTGCATAATTTGCAAAAGCTCCCAACAATTTTTTCACGTCCCTTAGCCTCTCTGCCTTTAGGTTATTCCAATTTAATTTGGTGTCAAATAGAACACCAAGATATGTGAAAACTTAAAGTGCCTGCCTTATAAGTTTTCAAACTAGTCCCTCGGCAACCTTGCTCCATCACAAACGACTTGGTGAAATTGGGAGACAAGTCCAGCCCATTCATGAACGAAACAAACCCATCAATTAGGACTTGCAGCACTCTGAGAGTACGTGCTATAAGCACAGAGTCATCACCATACAACAGAACAGGCACTGGTCTACTGCCTATTCTTGGAGTATCGGCCTGCAGGGATATCAGGGCAGATTCTAACCCATTAATGTATAAAGTGAATAAAAATGCGGCAAGAATGCACCCTTGACAACTCCTCTTGAACATTTAAAATTATAAGTGAGTCCCCCCTCTTGAGTAAATCAGACTGTAGCTGTTGTATGGGCATAGAGAGTCATTAAAACATTTATTATTGCAGGCTCGACTCCTAACTCATCTAGCAGCACCCACAATTTGTTGCGGTTCACTCTGTCGAACACTGCAGTGAGGTCCATAAAACCTAGATAGATAGAACCTGCTTTAGCGATTGTATATTTGGATATCAAAAGATAAAGGTTCAGACATTGACCTACTGTTTATTTACCTATACGGAAGCCATATTAAACCTCCGAAATAATTAGATTTTTATCTACCCACTCAGATAGCCTATTTAGTAAGACCCGTCCCATAACTTTAACAGTAGAGTCTATCAAGGATACGGGGCGATAACAATGAGGGTTATCCCTGCCACCCTTCTTAAAGATAGGGACAATAATGACAGTAGACCAAGAATGGGGCATAGATGATAACACTGCTGCGTTTAACACCCTAGTCAGGACCGGAGCCCACACATCTATATTATTCTGAAACAGGTCCGGCGTAATCCCATCTGGGCCTTATTCTGGGACAGTCCCTCAATGCCAATTTTTACCTCATCGAGAAGAAAGTTAAGAGGTGCCTCACATGGGAGGTGCAATAAGTCATTTGTAGATTGCTCTCCATCCCTATGATTATAGACCGCCTGAAAATTATCCTTATATTGGTCAGAAGTAATATAATGACCTAAATTCGGTTTATCCGGTTCAGAAAAACAAGGACTATTAATAACCTTCCAAAAGAGAGTACTATCTTTTAAATCACTAGCTTGTAACAGCTCATCCCAGGCCTGTTTTTGTAGTAAGGACCTCCGTTCCTTGAGAGCACTTTTATAGTTATTACGGCAGATGGCTACCAATGATCTATTATGAGGAATCTCTTTCAGAGCCATTTTTAGGTGCCTTAGAGCACCCACTGTCGAACCATCTTGGGCTATCCGAGCAGGGGGTGACTACTTGAACAGTTAAAAAACTAGCCACTGACTGAGCAATAACAATAAAATAACTAATTATGTCATCATCTGAGGGTGATATTTCTAGGCACTTCAGAATCTCCTGTTGCCTCAATTTAAAAAGGGAATGGTTGAGAGCATTGGTATCCACCTGCGACCACCGCAGGCGCCTCCCCTGATCAGTTGGCAATATTGTCCCCACTATCGTAGTACCTTGTACTAACTGGGAGCCCTGTGCCCACCGCCCCAGAGTCAATTCAATTCAATTCAATTCAAATATAGCTTTATTCGGTTTTTGACTCATCAGAAATAAAAAAAACATAAAAGCACAATATTACAAAATTGTATGTCATGTTATTATCAATTTAAAAAAAAATTATGCTCTGAAACAAAACACAATGTTAAAAAACCTAAAAAGCATTAAAAACCAATTTTCAGCAATATGTTTGGGTGCTAACTAATTTCATTGGCTTTATCTGCACTTGATTATAATCTTTAACAATTGGGCAGTATAACTCGTAAGACATTCAGTTTCTAAAAGTTACAATACAAAATTAAGTGCCAATTTCATGCATAATATTACGGTACTACTTAACTTCGTAAACTTTTTCTACATTTAATTGTACTCTTTAAAAATTTAGCAATATATCTCGTAAAACATTCAATTTCTAAAAATTGCAAAGCGAGATAAGCTGGGCGGCATTGCCTCAAACCCCATAGTTTGAGTATAGGCTTAATCCACCTCCTCCTCTGTTCCACATAAAATTTATTAGAATAAAACCATGTGCATGGAGACTTCATCGCAGGGACAGTTTTGTAAAACGTTGGACCAGTCATTAACGATAGGAAAGCTAACCAGACGATGAAACGTATCTAGTCTAAGTCGTATGAGGACAAATCTATCATATCCACTCTCTGTGTTGACTAGATATGGCTGTATGCCAATACTGACACGCATCATTTGATTGCTTTGAACTGTGGGCCTTGATGCCTCGTCGGCAAATCTATTTGCCTCCAGATGGGCCATATATTGTTTTTTGAAGGCTTTCCTAGAAATGGTACCCATAGATAGTGGTTTAGTGTAGTATTCTGGGTATCCCAGATCAATCATGAACTCTTTGATATATTTTAGCCACCTAATCTCCTGTGAGTGGTCCAATTTTAAACTGTCTTTTATTACGTTCTGATTAAACAGGGTTTTGGGTGAGGACCAGATCCGATGCCATAACAGAGCTGGTTGCACTCTTATTATATTGGTAATATAGAGAAGTCCCAGCTCTGCATGGCATATATATGTAGATGTACAACGTGGGACTGCCAGCAAAAATCTTAAAAAGGCGTTCTCCACCTTCTGGATATCTTTAACATCACAATATCCCCAGATCCCGGCGCCATAAGTGGCCATGCTAGCACACTTGGCTTGATACATGTGGAGCAGCTCAACTGGGGGTCTTTTTCCTCGTTTTTTAGAGAAATTAACCAGAGCTATCGTTGTCCTCATAAAAAGCAATTTTCTAGCCTTAATGGCCTGGCGCCATGATCCTTTTTGATCTATTAAAATACCTAAATAGGGGTAAGTTATCGTAGATTCCACTTTTTGACCATCTATTAGAATGTCCCTGTGCTTACGGGTGCCCAGCCCACAGCTCATTGTGAAGGTTTTGGTAGTATTTACTCTTAGTCCCAGATTTTTCATAAAATCATTGTAATGGGCCAGAGCCCTTTGTAAGCCCAGTGGGGTTCGGGCCATTATTACAGCGTCGTCCGCGTAGAGAAGGGCAGGTATAGGACGACTAAATAGCTGAGGTAGGTCCTGGCATTTCTTCATCATGTATTGCTACAAACCGTTGGTATATAGTGTAAATAGAAAAGGTGCCAGGATGCAACCATGCCTAACCCCTCTCTCCACTTTGAACGACGCTGTACACTCTCCATTTAAGCCGAACCTGACCCGGGCTTTTGCGTTCCTGTAGAGCTCCCTTAAAAACTGAATTAAAGGTGGCTCCACCCCCATGGAAGCTAAAACGTTCCATAGTTTTTCGTGAAGAACACAATCAAAAGCGGCCGTAAGGTCGACAAAGGCCAAATACAATCGGCCTTTTCTCGCCTTAGTATATTTCCCCATCATAAGTGTAAGATTAAGACCTTGTTCTATTGTACCCAAACCCTCCCTAAAACCAAATTGAAGATCTGAGAGGACATTATTGTCCTCTGCCCATTGTTGAAGTCGGTTGAGCACTATGCGACCTGCCACCTTTCCCAATGAATCTAACAGCGATATTGGACGGTAACAGGCAGGGTTCTGCCTGTCACCTTTTTTAAAAATTGGTACCATGATGGATTCTGACCAGGATTCTATGAATCTGGTCGCGCAGCATGCTGCTAGCACTCGCATTAGAAGAGGAGCCCATAAATCCACATTGTGCTTAAAAATGTCGATGGGCACCCCATCGGGTCCCGGGGCCTTTCCTCCCTTACTGGCTTCTAATGCACAGAGTACCTCTTGAAGAGTAAAATCTAGAGCTATCGGAAAATTAGGTGGCGACGATGTTATACTTAACGCATTTACATCCGTTCCATCCACCTCCCCACATTGTCTATACATATTGGAAAAGTACTCCACCCATAGTCCTTCGTCAATTGCGATCTCTACAGTAGGGACGCTTTCTGTTGTTAAAAAGGGGGATTTTACCACGCGCCAAAAAGCAATACTATCCTTGTTGTTGCCTGCTTCCCGTAGGTCAGTCCATGCTTTGATTTTTATTTCCGTTTTATGTGATTTCAGTGCCTGACTATAGGCCTTCCTACACTGCTTAATTTCAGTTCTATCTCTTTCAGTTTTGTGTTGTGCCTGTTTTAATTTAAAGTGAGCTTTCGTGCATTCATGATCAAACCACCCCTTATTCTTGCAATACCCTCTTTTTAGTTCTACCTTTGGTGTGTTTCTAATTGTATCTGCAATATACGCATAAGATTCCAGTATACCCTCATATGATGTACATTCATTTAAACAATTCATGAGTGAATGGTAACTAGTCTCGACCACTTTCTTAGTTATTGTAGACTGCTCTACCTTATCCCACTTTAGGGAGTAGCCGTTCGTCTTGTCTACTGCTACATCTTAGACAGCATAGACCCTTTTGGTGTTGGACTTATGCATTATAGGTGGAAAGGATATGGACACACTAAATGGAAAATGATCACTTGTGGAATTTTTATGCGTTTTATAATCTAATAATCTGGATGCCAATCTGTTCGAAGTAATTATAAAGTCTATGATTGAGCTCAATCCTCTTCCATTAAAGGTCTGTGAGAATGGGATAGGTGGTGAACACAATGCATTTGCAAAACCCAAATCCAAAACAAATAACATCTCATTTAAACAGTCTCCATATACCGAATGAGGGAAGTGAGGTAGGGTACAATTGTCTTCATCCGTTAGGCCACAAGTGATGTCCCGGTTAGATGGACACAAAACCGTATTAAAATCCCCCCCCCCCCACACAAAAGAAATATCTCTAACATTACCGTTTTGTAGGTCCTGCAGGGTATGCATACGTTGTTTCAGTATATCCAACACATGATCTTTCGAAGCATTATTGTAAAAATGTATCAAAACAACACATTTACTTTTCTCCATGAGTAAGGTGACAATTTGATAGTTAGGTTCTGATTTAGTAAAGGATATTTTCTGTACATTTACCATATTTGATATATGTATACTTAAACGCACCTTGGGCCTCCTGTGTGTCGATGGAATGGCAGCTGTGTGATAAGTCTTGTACCCTTCAATATGTGTTTCATTCACAGTCCACGTCTCTTGGAGGCAGAATATACTAAATTTCCTGACAAATTCATACCAGAGCTGATTAGTTATTTTTGAGTGCAGACCCGCTATGTTCCAGAATAGAATTGAAATAATATTCCCTGTGAGCTCATTTGATGCTCCTAATAGTACCAAGGGCGATGGAGAAGCATCTAGGTGCTCAACCTTATTTGGTCTTACATCAATCTCTTGTCTGCTTTTGGTAATATCACTTATAATAAAGGTATGTTCATGTGGGATATCACACCGCCTCTCACTCGTGTCTCCTATGGGCTGGTCCTGTCAATCTATCTCATCTAGGGAGGGAAGTGATTCAAATCAATTTCCTACCGGCACATTATAACTGTAGTGGCCGCCTGCATTAAAGTTTCTACTTATGCTAGCCCTCTCCGTCACCGAGGGAGGCTGGTAGAAAAGCCAAGGGGTAGTAAATTAATGCCCTCCTTACTTATAATATCATTCCCTGCCTTCCACAAGATATTCTCCACTAACTGTGGCGATTTGAATGTTATCACCACACAATCGCCAGGTAGAATTTTCCGTCCTTTCCCCACCCATCTGACTCTTCGTGCCATCTTATAATCCATGAAGAGTTGTTCTGTTTGCCCAACCTTTGTGCCTAGCCAGTGCAGCAACTTGTTTCTTAAAGTATCCCACTGTTCATTATCTTGTTCCCTTAGCCTGGGGACATTTGCAAGAACTATTGTGTACGGGGTAACAGCCGGTGGTAAGTCCAATGTAGGTAAATCCAATGGCATTATCCCAGCAGATAGGGCCTCATTGTCGCGATTATTTATTCTCTGACTAGCATGTTCGCCAGTTGGGTTAACCCTAGATGAATATGATGGGGCAGTTAAGTCTACTTGCTTATGTCTGTTTGTGTTAGGGCCTGTAGTTGGTCCTTTCTGTTTAGCAGAGTCCTGATATTTCTGTATTTTTGTTTTCATACATGAATCTACTTCAGGAATATCCACCTGCCTATTATCATGTGTCTTTCGTTCAGCTCTTCCCTTCTTAACTAGTAGACTGCCCAACTTTGCCTCAATTTGGTCAACTCTTTTTTCTATAGTGGATAGGGAGTTTCTTAAAAAGGCATCTAGTTTTTCTACCATCGATACTAAATTCCCAAATTTGTTACTCTGCGTTTTTTTTTTTTTTGCCCTGTTTCCAATTCCTCCTACCATATGTGGGGCACTTTTCTTATTGACTCTGGTCGTTTTCTTACTGAGATTCAAAGGAATGGACTTCATCATCTTATTATTGTTATCCACCGCCTCTGCCTCTTCACTTGGACTGCATGTGTGTGCCGGATTTTTTTGACGCTTCAAAAGGTGGCTGAGAAAAGGATTTGTGGTCACTAAGTATGGTATGATCTGACTCATTGTGAATACAACCGTTTTGGGCTACAGTATTTTTTGGGAGCCCCAGTGTTGAGCTAACCATTTCCTTGGGTACCTCATGTGCTCCACCCACTAAGCCTACGGTGCCCAAGGTCAATGACTCCTCCACTGATGATATCTGCTTTTCGATTGCCCCCATAGCCCCTGTAAGGTAGGTCAAAAGCGTTTGATGCAGTTTCCCTGGGGCTTTTTTTTTTTACCAATGATGACTGGTGCTGAGTGATAGTTGCTTTTCTCTTTCCAATTTTACAATTAATGGTATTGTGGTATTGTACAGTTGTCGGCCTATACAGGCCTTATTTTAAGTCTCAAGCCCAGGCACAGTAACAAACAGTAATAAACAACAACCAACAAAATGTCCGTATCGGTTTGTGCCCTTTATGCCGCCACTGTCCTATCACAGAACTGTCGGGCAAAGTTCACCGTGTTAAGTTCAGCCGGAGCTCCGCTTACCTTGCCTTTCAGATCAATGTTATTTGTTATGACTTTGTTAGGACTCCTCCTTCCTGACTCCAGTTTGGGAAACGTAGAACATGCGGGTCTTCTTTCCGTCCCTTGAGTTATTAGCCCAGTAATTTGTCTATGAACAGATCCGCTGGCAACGAAAAGGGGCCCAGCCCAGCCTCTTTCAGGCTGGGCGTGGACGGACCCGCCCTTGGCCCGGGCATCGCCCGTGCGCAGCCCGCGTGCGTCCCGCGCTGCGGTGATTCTAAGCACTATTTGAGCGCGAAGACAGTGTTCCGCTCCTCCCTCCAGGGAGCTAAGGATTCTGGGCTCTGTAGTCCCCCTCCGGCGTGTCAGCAGGCAACAGGGTGCAGGTGATGGCAAGCGCGTCCCGCGCCGCGGTGATTCTAAGCGCTGTTTGAGCGCGAAGACAGTGTTCCGCTCCTCCCTCCAGGGAGCAAAGGATTCTGGGCTCTGTAGTCCCCCTCAGGCGTGTCAGCAGGCAACAGGGTGCAGGTGATGGCAAGCGCGTCCCGCGCCGCGGTGATTCTAAGCGCTATGACAGTGTTCCGCTCCTCCCTCCAGGGAGCAAAGGATTCTGGGCTCTGTAGTCCCCCTCCGGCGTCTCAGCAGGCAACAAGGTGCAGGTGATGGCAAGCGCGTCCCGCGGTGATTCTAAGCGCTATTTGAGCGCGAAGACAGTGTTCCGCTCCTCCCTCCAGGGAGCAAAGGATTCTGGGCTCTGTAGTTCCCCTCCGGCGTGTCAGCAGGCAACAGGGTGCAGGTGATGGCAAGCCCAGCCCCAGAGTCAAAGGGTTAGGATCACTATAGGGACTATATAAAATTCTAAAAAAATATATAATACGACCCATAGATAATGAGACAAAAATAAAATTGATGGTTGTGTCACAGCCCCTTCCTTTGTAAGATGGTGGGTGAAAGCTATTAGGTGACCTAACTGCCTTCTGTAATGTAAATATTAAATCATGAATATTTAAAAGGGAGTTTCAATCACAGCCATCTGGGGAACGCTCCATATGCCATTCCTCTGGTACCAACCATATGGGGGTGTCTCCCAAGCTCTGTCCAATATCAGAGCATAAATGACAATTGAAGTCACCTAACAAAATAAGGTTCTCCTGTGGGAGATCATACCCCTGTATTGATTCCAGTAACCCCTTGTTTTTTGCATTATAAAAATGCATTAGTGTGAACCGCAATACTCTCCTTACCACTAGCTTGAGGCCTTGTGCCACCTTAGAGTCCCAAGTCAATTGTTTCACAGACGCACGAAGCCCAAGTGCTATGAAAATAATTAATCCACCCTTTGCTCTACCAGAGTTCGACCCTTCTGCTAGGAGAAAAAATTTCTTGTATCCTTTCAGAAAAATGTATTTTTTACCTCCCAGGTCTCCTGAAGACAAATGATATTAAATGATGTTATGAATTGAATCCACCTGTCATCTTCAAATTTAGAGGCTAGGCCTGCCATATTCCAGGAAATCAAACTGATGCCTCCCCCGCATACCAAACTAAATGGTATAGGGGAGGCTATAGCTTCCCCATGGGGGCCTATTAGGCAGGTAGGATTTAAACAACTCAGGGGATGACCTGCATTCTCACTCGACCGGGACTCACTGGACGTATTGTCCTGTGCTTGTATGTCAGTCAATGTTACATGCACTATACTGTGTTCCATGCCCTCAACTTGTCAATCCAGACCATTAAGATCCGACAGGGGGGCATAGACATTAGGTGATACCTCTAGACCCTCCCAAGCACGATCACCCCCCTCCGTACCTGGAGCATGACTGTTTATTAGAATATTAGAAGTAGGCCTATAAAAGAAACCTAGTGGAAGTGGTTTAATCTCCGAAGCATAAAAGAGGAACTCAACAGGATATCTCAAAATGTGCTTGGAATCTAAAAGTGACAATCACAGTATCACCCTCAAATGTTTTCTTGGACCGTCCAATCCAAGAAACCCTTCTGGCCATCAAAATATGAGTGTGATCTGTCACGTTAAATCTACTATATTTTCCTAACCAGTGCGCCACTTTATTAATCAACTTGTCTGTGGATTCCTCGCTATGCGTGCCCAAGCCTTGGACCCCGACCAGAACCACAGTATAGGGACAGCAAGCTGGGGGAAGATCAATTGCTGGTAGACCTACTCTATTTATATTGTTTAGACTATCCCTAGCTTTCTTTATACAAAAGGGAAGGTGCACCAAAAGTAGAGTCAATTTCCTCCAAGTATATCCAAAACGTATCTCTTTATTGTTGTTGATAGTAAAACATGGACATCAGCCAACGCGTTTCGTTCCACTGATGGAACTTCATCAGGGCTCATATAACAATTAGAGGGATAATGTGTCCGCGCTCTAGGTCAAAGGGTATCCTAATAGGAGTAAGTTAATGTCATCCGAAATCCTGACACAAAGGTAATAATAGAATATATATTTTCTCTGTGTGTTGTCCTTAACGAATACACCCCACAGTAGAGATGACTGGTTTACCAGCCAGTATCCTTGATAAGATACATCCACCGGCGACAACGGTACTCTCTCTTTTGAGGATATCCCTAGCTTTCTCCAACTCACTTGTAGTGGAGTGTTGCTCCCCAAAACCCCTGACCATACCACCTGTTTGGGAGTTAGACATACTACAAGAAGCCTTGCCCTGGTCCATTTCATGTCTCACAGACCCTTTCTCTATCGGTAAATTATTAGACGGTGGCCTACAATTTAAAATATATTGCAAAAGCAATCAAGATCATACTGCCTGTGACTCGACATTTGGTGGGGAGGGTACCTTAGTAATAGTGTTCAACATACCCTCCACTTTATCAAGTTTATCTCTGGAGTCTGGTAACACTTTATCAAGTTTTTGCCCAAGCTGCAATAGCAGATCTGTCAGCAAATCCGTGAATATTTTCCTTATTGTGTTCCAGAGTTCCCACATATCGGTCAAGCTAGTTGATATTACTGGATCCTCCATTCTACGGGTGGGCTCATTTCTCTTCTTTGCTTTTCACGATCTCTTGGGTGCTGGCGATGCCTCTGACTCCAAACCCTCTTTCTTAGCTGAAGATACCCCATGGCCATTTCCCCACTGGGCCAGGAGGGGGAGTACTAAGGCATTGCTCACCCCCACAGGCGTTAAAACAGATATAGCAGGAACCTGTGAATTATTAGAGGTAATAGCTTGGGGATTCACAGCTATCGTGTCTGATGATTCGCCAGGCAGAAGTACTGGGGGACCGACAGAGCCCATAGAAAGTCTCCTCTCCACTTTGTCAATCTCCCCTTAGTAGATAACTACAGGGGGACTCCTCCCGTTTAAATGAAAAAGCCAAGCCACAGAGACAAGCCACAGTTAAGTCAATATTCACAGCAAAGTTTAAACCTTTTATAGTTTTCACTAACCAGCAGTGGTGATGTAGGAGCTCCTCCCCAAGTTGAAAAAATAATGCAGCTCTCGCTCTGCATCCACCCCAACGACAGTCAGCCAAGAGAGTAGGCTCAGCCCAGGCTCGATTGGCCGCGGACGGGCGCAGACGGGCCCGCTCTTGGTCCGGTCTCTGCCCGGGCACGACCCGCACACGTCCCGCGCAGCGGGAGCCTGTGCTGCCTTATCAATGTGCCTCTGGGCATGAGAGACTGATGGGCAAGCAGCGGCTGCGATCGACTCTGGGGCTTGTGGTCCGCCCCCTTCCTCCTCTGTCATTCACTCCCGCGCAGTGGGAGCCTGTGCTGCCATATCAACTCTCCTCCGGGTGCAGAAGACTGACGGGCAAGCAGCGGCCGCGGACGACTCTGGTGCTTGTGGTCCGCCCCCTTCCTCCTTCGTGATTAATTAATTAAACATAAACTACTTCCCACCCTTTACCCCTATAAACCCCACAACCCACACCTAAAATTAATTACACAATTTCCATAATTAATTTACAATAAATGATTTAATATAAATTAACAACTAATTATTATTTAATTAAACATAAATTACTTCCCTCCCTTTACCCCTATAAACCCCACAACCTGCACCTAAAATTAATTACAAAATTTCCATAATTAAATTTCAATCAATTAATTAATATAAATTAGCAACTTATTATTAATTAATCCAAAATTACTTCCCACCCTTTACCCCTATAAACCCCACAACCCGCACCTAAAACAAATTACACAATTACCATAATTAATTACCAATTATTTAATTAACATTAATTTACAACTAATTAAGTATTAATTACAAATAAATTACTTCCCACCCTTTACCCCTATAAAACCCCACAACCCGCTCTTAAAATAAATTACGCAATTACCATAATTAATTGCAATAATTTTAATTAACAACCAATTAATAATTAATTACAAATAAAGTACTTCTAACAATTAACACTATAAAATCTCAAATAAATAAATATTAATAAATAAAAAACAATCATTAATTTATTATAATTAAATTACGTTCCACCCTATACACCCACAACCCGCTACGGAACTAAAAAACGCAAAATTTACTTAAAATAAAATTGATAACTACTAAAAATTTAACACATATATTAAAAAACATAAACAATACTTATACAAATACACATCCCACACATACATTTGAAATATAAACTAAAATACATAACACTAATTAAAAAAACGATATTTCAAACAATTATATTTTTGCAAACGATATTAATGACTTCTATATTTTTGAAAACGATATTTCTACCTTAAATTCGATATTCATGACCACAATATTCTTGTTGTCGATATTTCTGTGTCACAATATTTCCAACTCGATATTTGTGTAAGTCGACATTTCCAACTCGATATTCTGTCTGAATACCCATTCACACCAGTCTGGGTTGACTGCATCTTGCCTGTGCTCCGCTGCCTATTCTGCGGACTCGAATGCGTGTTGGACATATGTCTGGCTCTTCCATCGGTTGCGCCCCCGGACATAGACGTACTACTGGACCCCTTAAAGGCCCACGTGTTACACTGTCCTCAGCGTATTCACATGTTGAGGATGGCCTTCTTAGGGCCTCCACGGGATGCTTCAGCTCCTTTTGGACCGGATAGTGGCTCTGCAGTAACCCTGGGCAAAGCACTACGCTACGCTCGCGTAGTTTGCGAAGTTTGCGCTACTTCGCACAACGCGAATTGCACGTAGCACAGTGCAAACACGCGTAGCGTAGCGTAGTGGTCATTTTTGCTTGCTCGCGGTCCTCAACGTCAAGTTGGCGACCGCGAGCAAGCAAAATGACATCCCGGCGAGATTCTCAATGCAGGGAGGTCAGGTTTCTCATTGCGAGTGGTCGCGTATGCTCGCGACCGCTCGCGATGAGAAACTACCAGTTTGCGTTGAAAGCTGCCGCTCGAGTAAAAATCTACTCGAGCGGCAGTAAAAGACAGCTCGCACTGTGCAAGATGCCGTTTTCAATGATTGCACAGTGCGGACAAGCATCCGGCACTGTGCAATCATTGCGAACAGTGCACTACGCAGTTCGCGTAGTGCTACGCGTAGTTCGCGTAGTGCGAACTGCACTTTGCGTAGCTTCGCGTAGCGCTACTTCGCGAACTACGCCCAGGCTTACTCTGCAGCCAGCACACAGGTATTGAGTGTTTCCTCAGCGGCTGCTGTGGGAACTGAAGATGATCACCTTTGCTCCATTGACCTGTTACAAGAGGTGTTACAGGGAACGTCGTCTGCAAACGCGAGCAACAGTGATGTTGCGTGTCCCACACAGGACACATAAACATTTGGCTCTCCGTGTGATGGGGAAAATTCGGCCTTTTTTCCAAAACAAGCCAAATTGGAATGGGAACATTGCTTTGTTTTATTTTTCTTCTGCTCTCACTGAGCACCATGGCTTTTGATGTGCGCAGTCGGTCTAACCATATATTGACTCTTTAGTGGATTTATAGAGCTTTTGAATTGTTAATAGCACCCTTTTACATATGGCATGTGTTTAGATGTTTTAGACAATTGTTTTTATGACAATGTTTTTAATGCTTTTTTAGCGGGCTTTTTCAGCATTAGTCGATCTTGTCGACCTTCGGATGAGGAGTGGGTGTTATGTTCCCTAACCTGGGCCTAAGTAGCAAAGTGACCTTTTACCTAAATTTGTCATACCTTGCTCTGCACAATGGTTCTAGCAGGGTAAGAAGGAAAAGGAAGACCAGGACCTCGGACATCAAGACTAGGGTGACCACAATGGGTGACTAAGAACAGGATGATCTGAGAAAGGTCGATCGAGTCTAAGTGGACAAGTTAGTGTAGAACCACGATGATAAGGAACAGGAGGACAAGGTTCAAGAGTATAATGACAAGGTTGTGGAGGACTAGAAGAACTAGTCAGATCAGGAGCAGGTGAATAGGACCATTAGGACAAATAACCAGATGGGGGAGGATTAAGTGGACTAGATAGATCAGGATAAGCAGGAACAGGGCTAGGAGAACCAAAGGGTCCAGACATCAGAGGACAAGGACCTAAATTACCAGGTAGAGTAGGAGGACCAGGAACTGGGGTGTCAGGACTAAGTTTGTGATGTTCAGGATAACAAGGATAATCAAATTCATGAGTCTCAAGGGGCTCAGACCAGGACCAAAATGACCGGTCCACGCCCAAAAGGGCCTAATAAGGAGAACAAGGATCAGTGAACACAGTATCAGGTGGAACTTGAGGATGAGGAACGTGGCAAGGAATATCAGGATGACCCTAAACAGTAAGGCTAGGAGTGCCTGAACAAGGGAGACAGGGCAACAGGGCTAGATAGAGAAGGGACCAGCTGGATCAGGGTGGGAAGGATTAGTGGTACTAGGATCATGAGGTCCAGGAAGGGCAAACACAATGAGGATCGAAGAGCAGGAGATGAAGAGAAGGGAAGTAGGGGGTACTCTTGTCGTGTGCTACTCTGCTTGTGGGAGGCAGGGTGTCCTTCATCTTGATGCCCTCACACACCCCGGCGGAGGCAGCGAGAGGCACACAGGTGACACAGCCCAGATGCACCGAGAGAACCCTCTCAAGTGACCCTCACTGATCTCATGGGATCTTACCCTACCTACTAAGGGAATCTCTACTCCTTTCATTTATCCGGGGGCACCAAACTTTTCGGGCCACTGTAGATATAACTTTCTTATTTGTCCTGACGAAGCGCCCTGGGTCTCCCCCTGAGACCACTGAAGCGCGAAACATGTTGACCATAACATATGCCCACTAGGGACATATAATGACCCAGCTACCAAGGGACATAATACCCCTTAAAGCAGCTCCATACACTTTGTTTTAATAATGACAGAGGGATCACTTTATTAAAAATTAATCACTTTCCCTCCAGCCATTTTTTAATACACTTTCTAGGACTTCACTGCCACTTACCACCCATACGGCTTCATCAAAAGATCTCTGAAAAAGAGACCATTCGGGGGACCCGTAGGGCATTGCAGTGCCGGCCCCCGACGAGGAGCAAAAGCTCAATGATGAAGCATGACATCCTTCGGGGTGTGTGAGGGCATCAAGATGAGGACACCCTGCCTCCCACAAGCAGAGTAGCACACGACAAGAGTACCCCCTACTTCCCTTCTCTCCATCTCCACTCAGGAACGGCGACTCCCTTTGGTATAAGTTTAATTTCGGGAGCAAGGGTCACTGGACCTTTTAGAATAGCTCCTAGAGTCCCCCTCTTTTGATAAATAGGATCCAAGAGCAGGGCCAGGAAGTCTAGACTCAGTAAGGACTAGAACCAGCAGCAACAGATTTAGAAAACCAGTACCAGGGTGATGAGAACTAGTTTTACTAGTGCTAGAATGTGGACCAGGATAACCAAAAGAACACAGAAAAAGAGGACTCAGAACAAGAGCATGAGGAGGACCAACACCAGAAGGCATAGCATGGACTGATGGATAAGGAAGAAGACCAGGAGCGGGAGGACACCTATGTGATTTTAGGTTTTTATATTCCTTTTGTAAACCTTCTTTTTCATGGTTCATAGACTGTCAACCCCTAGAAGCCCCTACTTTTTCAGCCCTCCTATAGAACTGGTAAGTATTTTCTAAAAATGAGAGTAGGCGAAGTGACTAAAAAGCCAGAACTATTACACTCTGAGTGATAACAGACTCTGGCTGATGCTGGCACAGTAGTTTGAGAGTGGATCAGGGCTCAGAGGGACAGAAACGTAGCAGAGCATACTAAAGGTGGATGGGTGAAAAGGAGTGTGTTTTGTGAAGGATAACAGAAAGGATTTGAGAAACATAGATGATTGAAGTCAGCAAAAATGGTTAATGGCTAACAAGGGTGTTAAAAGTGATATGGCAACCAGCAAAGGGGAGCTCAGGATCATAAGAAGGCTCTGAAGAGCAGGAGAGGGGGTGAGGTAGCTAGATTGATGGTGGTGGAGATACATATGTGGCAGAATTGTTTGCAAGGGCAGCAAAGAGGCCCTGAGTGTCAAAAGCGATAGAGTAGTCTGTGCGACTCCCAGAGTTTTGAGCTGACATTAAATGTGCCTGTATGTGTGGTGCATATGTAGCAAGTAAGTAGTAGTAACATTCCATGTGTGGTGAAATCCTGAGTACTGATACCAGTGGGGTACATTTTGGATGGCCTCTGGTTTGCCATGTTATGTGCTGGAGAGTAGAAACAGCTTCCCTAGTGAATTGTATTGACTGCAACCCTATGAACAGGGACTCAGAACTGAAGCACAGGAGTATGGAGGAAAGGCATCACATAACTTCTGTGAGGTTCTTGTTAGTAAGGGGCTGCTTGTTAGTTCTTCCTGAGTGACAACATGGAGTAGATGGTTGTAGTGATCGGTCGATCGGAGGTTTATCTTGCTAAAGGCAACAAAGTTTCTAACCAGGGCCTGCCCTTTTGTCTGTGCCTAGTGACTGCTTAGGAAGGCTGATGACAGCCAGGTACTGAGATCTCATGCTTCATTGTTTCCTTATTTTGGATAATTCTGCTTGTAGCCAGCACTATTGGTACTGCTGTGAGAGTCATCAACTAGTACAAAGGCTGTGTCTGAGCTACAGCCAGAAAATGCAATTTGAATGAGAATCACCTCAAATCAGTTATGAAACCTCAACAATAGATCCACTTCCCCTTTCTGGAGAATTGATATAAAAGTGGAATTGTGGAGTGATTGATTCGGTGGCTACAAGAATGGAGGCAAACAAATGACTCTCTGGAGCATATTTACAAGGGCGTTAAGCCTTCCTGGCTTAACGCCTCACTCTGCCACTTCAGAAATGCAGGGCTGCACCATATTTAGAAGAATATGGTGCAGCCCTGCATTTCCCCCTGTGCTGGTGCTACACTTTGCAGCCTAGCGTCAACGCAGGCACCCTTGCACCATAGTGAACGGGTGTCTGTGTGCAGGGGAAGATTGTGTATGTACAGGAAGGTCCCCCTTCCTGCACATAAACAGTCTCTAAACGCTGTTTTGTAACTTCTATGTGTGCTGCTTAATGCAGCACACATAGAAGTTGCAAAACAGCATTTTTATGTGCAGGAAGGGGGACCTTCCTGTACATAAACGATCATTGGCCTTTTGCTGTTTTCATGTGTGCTGCACACCGCAGCACACATGAAAACAGCAAAAACGAGGAGAAATGAAACATTTCTCCTCATTGCGCCAGGGTAAGACCAGGTTTTCCCTGGTCTTAATTCTGGTGCTGCCTCCTATTTACACTTCCCTTGTAAATAGAGGGCAGCATCAGAATCAATGGGTGTTGCGGTGGAATGCCCACAGCAACACCCATTGCCCTCCCCTTTCACGCTAAGCATAGAGTGAAAGGGGCACTATTTACAAGGCAACATTAAGCCATGTTAAGTGGCTTAATGCTGCCTTGTAAATAAGGCGAAGCCCCTATCGCCGCAAGAACGTCATAAAAAGTGACGTTCCCGTGGCAATAAGGGCTTGTAAATATGCCCCTCAATATTCAGTTTCTTATTTCCTTCAATATTTGTAATACAGTCAGAGAATAAAATATCTCTGTCAGTTTCTTTTGTTCAGTGACTTTGATGCTTATATGTATATCTCTAATTTACTGGGAATATTCTTTCATATTCCAATGACATCCATTTCAATTAATAACAGTTCCATTCCTTCCCTTGTTAGCTCCTTCAACGCAATACTTCCTACAATGGCCCGACAGAGTATGGGTCGTCAGAGCAAGGACTTTACACTGTCTGCCCTATTTAGGGAAAAACCTGAAGGGTCAGGAAAAAGAATAATGATCCCCACACCCTGGAAAAAACCTCACGCATCTGGTAGGCATTCACTTTTTTCAAACAAACCCCCACCTTTGGCGGTTTATTTTTGAGGAAAAAAACACTTTTGAAAAGTTTGCTGCCATCATGTGTGATGCTACCATCCGTCAAACATTTCCTGCACAGAGAGGTACCGCCATGACAGCAGTTTCAATGTAAAGAGTTGCACACAGGGTTGTCAGGTAACCCCAAATTTGGCAGGTGCAGATCCCTCAGGGTGCCTCAGGTATTGCCTCTGCCATCCCGACGGAGTTGAATCTATCCCCCAAACTCTATCTCAGACCCATATTTTTTTTTCCTTCTGTCATGAGATTGGAATGAAGTTTCTCAATTATACTGCATTGGTGACTTCATAGGGGGCTCAATGCAATTGTTTCTATTTTAATAAGATCACCCTAAATATTGAAAGGCACCATATTTCTGGGATTCAACATTTCCAGTCCCAGTCTTTGCTTTTACAAATCATTGTTTTCAGGTATTTTAGTCAAATTTGATTAATTGAACTTAACTAGAATTAATTATTACAGAATACATTGATTTGCTGCAGCGGCTGGTGCACTCCCATGGCTTTGTGAATAAAAGCAAATACATTGCTGTAGAGCAGTAAACAGCTTCACCTAGTTCTGGAAAGGTTCTAATTATCTTAATCACTAAGCACATCTGCAGGTAAACATAAAGGAGAGGAGCATTTGTAGAGCACAAGACAACTCCATAATGGGCCTCTCAAGAAGCTGTGAATTGGCCCATGGTGCAATGGAATGGAATTCTGTGCCATGTCTATCAAAAATAATATGTAATCAAACATGTAGGACCTTTAGACCTATGAGTTAGTTTGTACATCTAAGCCAATTTTAGTACTAAAGGCTCATATCGCAATATCACAGGTTTTTGTTTTACCACAAAAGTACTTATTATTATCTACAAAACCCCTTATACTAGTTGGAAAATTGATTCAAAGGACGTTTGCAATCATTGCTAGCTTGCATAGTGGAGGGGTCATGAAAGGGATTTAACTTTTTCTTTTTCCAACTGGGAAAGAAGTTTATCAATAATTTATGACTGCAATTGCGGTGGCAAACCATTGATGAGCTACAAACCCCTGAGTTGGGTGGTAACTAATTTGCAACATGGAAAGGGGTCCCCTTAGAATTTTCCCTTTTGGTATGCAGACACAGGGATGATGGTGTGCTGTCCCTTGCAGGGCACCAGCTCTGTGTTTACAGCCATTAACAGATTGTCACAAAGTGCCAGCAGCCTAATGAATATTAATTAGGCAGGTCATTCTGAAGCCCCCTGTGAGCCAGTATTTTCTTAGCCAACCCAACAGTATATGGATCCGTTTGCAAAATACTATTCCATTCGCAAAACGTCTGTGTGAAATTTGAGACCACTTTTTACAAATAACATATCAGGACCCTAACTGGCATAACGAGATGGATGCCAATTGTTTTCACTTCTTGTTTTGCAGTTCAATCTGGTGGTGAATGGTGGTTGAAATCAGTATGAGGCATAATACCACAAAATATAAGCTGTTTAGGTAGCAGAGAGGTGAAAAAAGAGAAGTTCCTCTGCTATTTACATGGCAACTGACCAAACTGGGCATACTGTCTGCAATTAAGTCAGCCACCAGGTGAATAATTAAGTTTATTTTCTATTTGCAATGGCACAGGCCCAACTGCATGTAATTTCTGCTATCTAGCCCACATCAGGGTAAATAGTGATATTTCTTTACTATTTGCCAAGCCACCAGCCAAATAGTACATACATTCTTCTAATAAACCAGCAGCCAGATAAATAATGAAGCTTATTTGCTATTTGCATCACTGCAGGCCAAATTGTACACAATATCTTCTGTTTTGCCAGCACACGGGTAATGAGGGATGTTTCTTTGCTGGTTGCCTGACTGCTAGTAAAAGGAGTGCAGAAGTTCTGTGAGTTCACCATAGACCAGGAAATGTACAAAGTTTATTTGCTATTTGCATGGCAGCTGGCCAAATAATACATAACCTCTGCTATTTAGCCAGTGACTGGGTAAATAGTGAAGTTTCTTTGTTATTTGCAAGACCGCAAGTCACTCAGTACAGAAACTCTACTATTTTTCCATCTGTTGGGTAAATAGAGATGTTTTTATCCTATTTGCATGACCACTGGTCAATCACTGCAGAAGCTCTACAATGTAGACAGGGGCTGGGTAAATAGTGAAGGTTTCGTGGTATTTGCAGGGCTGGCAGCCAAACAGTGCAGAACCTCTACTATTCATCTAGCAGCCTGGTAAATAGTGTAGTGTCCCTGATACTTTTAAGGCCACTGGCCAAATAGCGAATATTTTTTTTATTTAGTCAGAGGCCAAGTAAATAGGAGAGAAAACTCACCATTTAAGCCTACCCAGGGGCAAGCTAAGAAGCCGCCACCTTTCCTAAATGGAAAATGGAAATTCATATTGCAATTCTATTTAGACCTGTTCAGGGAAACGTCTAGCAAAGTCTACACAGCAAAATACTTTTAGAACATATTTCCATGTGAGAATACATTAAGAACAATAATATGAAGTATGCAATCTTTTTTACTATTAGCATCCTCCCATGTGGGCTTACAAGGTACACTTTGGGGTGAATTCTGAATATATACAAATAGGCTCCTTTTATATGGCAAGTGCCATGTGTTACTGCACTGCATTTAAACGGAAACCCAACCACAACAGAGTGGTGCCTCTGGCAGACATATTTTATCATATATGTTGCAGATGCATTTTCTGTGTCACCCACAATGGTCTTACAGAACAGTTACGTAGACCAATTAGGTAAAACCAATCATACAACTATGATTTTAGGCCAGAGCACACACATGTGTCTCTGTGAGTAAGTAAATCTTTATTGTCAATTCATAAAAATCATTACAATCGGGAATATATAAAATGCACTAGATTGTTTAAAAGAATAGAGTTAAAAAGTACTTAGAGGAGCAGTGTTAATTTCTTCATCATCAAATTCAGAACAAAAATATTACTAGTATTGAGGAAGTTTAGGGGGAACATGTTGTACTGGATCATTGATATCACAAAAGCCCATCACTAAAATAACATTTTGTTCTGCTGTTTACATTTCATGTCATATTTTTACATTTCATTATTAAGGCATAGCTTCTCTATATACTAGGTAAGCCTTCCCTACAGACAATCATTACCTATTTTCTTTATCTGTATTAAAGTGCCATCATGCTTTTCTTTCAAAAATAAGGATTTGATCTGTAAAATGCCTCCGTGCTTCTTCTCAAAGCTGGGCTAAATCTATTAGAGTCTTATGTAATGGGGCTTATAATTTATTAAAATTTTAACTGCAGCGATTAGGAAACTTCTCAATTTTGAACTAGATCTATTAGAGTCACAAGTAATGAGGCATATAATTTCATAACAGTTCAGCTACAATGATTGGGAAATTTCAGGATCTATAAAATGACTTCATGCTTACTTCTCCAGAGATGGACTCAGTTTCTCGCAAGAACAGTTCTTGGGCCATTACATACAAGGACCCTAAACTTCATAAATTATAACATTTATACACTTATTGATATCCCATTCTATAAATCAGCTAACACTGTCATTTGGCCCAATTGGTAAAAAAAAATTAAATAAGTGCTTCCTTGAGAAATAAATTAGTGGGGATGAAATAGATCGGCTAGATCTGCAAAGTGTCAACGTGCTTCTTTTCAATATTATTATGTTAACATTAAAATAAAGATGAACATTGTCCATTATGAGTCGGATGAATCAAGTAATTCAAATAATTAAGGATGATAGTTTTTATGGGTTACTGGGAGGTGATAAATCAGAAAAATGTTTCCATGCCTGAGACCCATTAACCCCTTCGCCATTTATTTGTTGAGGATTTTGATAAACAATATTATCATGCTTAGGTCTCATGACTCCATAGGGATTTAAAAATAACAGTACGGACAGACTGCTGATTATAACTGCTTACCATTTCTATCTGGGGGACACCCCTAGTTTAACTTTTTTTCTGCTATGAGAATAAACATTACAAATTGGATTGATAGGCGAGTAGAGTTCCCGGAAAGGCAAGATATAATTGTTTGGCGACACGTTCTCACCCCATTTTCCTTAAAGATGGATTTTAACAATGCTTGCCTCTCCTGACGCAATCAGGGGCAAATTCATACAATATGTAATAATGTTTCATTTTGTAAACCACATAATCTACAACTATATGTTGGCCAATTATGTAACCATCTTGGAGCTCCGTCCTTTGTGGGATAGCAACCAAATCTTAGCATCAGAAATGTATCTCTTAAAAACGGTTTTAAATAGTAGATAAAATATGGTTGTGGCTCCATTTTATTAAATGAATTAATGACCGACAAAGCATGTTCTTTTTGCAAACTACTCCTTATCCAATATAGCCGATACAAAATTTGCCGATTGATTTAATATCTGTATAAAAGCAGCTTCATTTCTATCTATATGTTTAAAAAGTCAGGGACTTAAAAGTGCTAAGACTCTCCGTTAGATAAGATCTCCAAGCACTTGCATTCTCATATTTCGTTATTTCCAGCCAGCACTTATTTGCAAGAGTGCCGGGGCCAGACAAAAAAACGAAAATAAACATTTTAAAAACGCAGATTGTATCACTAGGGTTTGGCTTTTCAGGCCAAATTCCAATGTAACGTTAGCATGCCCGGCATTTCCCGGTACCCTAAAAATTGATTTAAAGACGTTTATTTGTAGATTATAAAGGATTTTGGAGTCTTTACCTCAAAACCCATTCATTTTCCATACTCTCATACCTGATTTGGTCGATCCTATCATCATGATTTTTGTTTTTTTTGTAAAGAAAAATATAAATATTAAGGGCCTCACTTATGAGGTTTTGACGTAGGGCAGGGCCGCAAGGAGTCTTGCTGCGCTGCCCTACATCGAAACAAACGGGCAGGAATGTGCTGTATCTATGACCATACAGATGAAACAAATTTGCTACAGTTTAGTCATAGATAGAGCTAGGTACTGAATGGTAGTGCTGCACGTTTGTTAACAGAAATGACACCAATGATTCAATGGGCGTCCCCAGTAAACTGTGTTATTACACGGAGCTGTGCATTGTAAAAGAATGTGACTGCCATGGATATTAAAGTTTGTCATCCACAAGTAGAAGTGATTTTCCAAGAGGATACCAAAGACTGAGTGGGCATCAAAACACTATACAATGTTCTCCTCCACAATATGACTTCTAGGGGGATATTCACAAGGACTTATCTCCGAGTTATCGCCAACTTAACGCAACAAAAGTGGTGACAGAATTAACACCCCATTCACAAGCGGTTGCAAACTGCAGACAACGCAAGTATTCCCACGATAACCGCCTCAACATCTACCCCCACGGGTGACACCACCAACTAACCCTAATGAGATGCAGAGTAGGCGTTCCCGTGCAAAAACACACCAAAACACCACTACACCACTTTCACAACGAACTGCCAGATCTGTGATGCGAGTCAAAACCACACGATAAGCCGCGGTAGCAGCAGGTATTTAACACCTGCCTCCTGCTGGTGTAAAGCCGGACGACTACCTGCAGTAGGCAACGAAGCCGCACACAGCCACACCCGAGGAACAAACTACGCCATGGAGCTACTCATCATGCAGCTCGGAGCCCCAACAGGGCCACAACAACCACCGCCACCACCCCCAGGACCGCCACCACCCCCAGGACCCAGACCGGCCCCCCACCCCGGACCACCACAGAGGCAGCGCAGAGTAAGACAGCGGACCTACCGAAAACGCACCAGTCTCACAGACCTAAAGCCCGAGGAAGTCATTGCCCACTACAGGCTCAAAAGGACAACCATCATCCGCATCATGACCCACATCGGCCCCAGGTTGACGGTCCCAACCCAGCGGAGAACCAACATCCCTCTGCAGACAAAGCTGCTGGCTGTGCTGCACTTGTTGGCATCAGGTACCTTCCAACCAACAACTGCCAGAGTCGGAGGAGTCTCACAGCCAGCCCTATCAAAGTTCATCACACCTGTCCTGGATGCCATCATCAGCTTCATACCCCAGTACCTTCACTTCCCCCACACTGCGCAGGAACAGCTGGAGACAAAGCAAGGCTTCTACGCCTTTGCTAGCTTCCCACACGTGTTGGGGCCATTGACTGCACATATGTCCCACTTGTGCCCCCTGCGGATACTGCACACCACTACCGCAACAGAAAGCACACGCATTCCATCAATGTGCAGGCAATAGTGGACCACTGGAGAATGTTCACCAATGTCGTCGCAAACTACCCCGTCAGTGTGCACGATTCCTACATCTTCCGACAGTCCATCATCAACCAGTGCTTCCAGGATGGCATCTATGGAACTGGACTGCTCGTTGGTAAGTGCCAAATCAACACACCACACACCTCAAAGACACCATCACACAACGCACAACTGTGGGAAAGCACACGTGACCAAACCACATACAACATGTCAATCACCATCCCACCTATCAGACACGACAACACAACTCCATGGTGATCTTGGGCCTCCCCTGCACACAATACAGCTATATCATGGCACCACAGCCACACAACAGCTGAACGTGTGGAGATGCGGAATGCAGCCATGTGCGAAGGATGCAAGTGACCCGTGAATGGGAATGTACACAACGACAAGTGAGGCGTGGATGTGCTGGACAGACCTGGGTATGCAAACCACAGATATGTCCATGCAGACATCAACTGCTGGTGACTGGAGAGTTGTGAACAGTTGACGCAACCATGTCACCCCAGGCCGTGGGTCAGATCGCGGAAATGTCGCTCGCTGCGTCCCCCCCTGTGTGCGTGAGCGTAGTAGGTTGGCCCGGAGTACACCAGGCCTGCGCAGGGGTGTGTACAAAAACCCCGTGGTGCAGAGCGTGGTTCTCTCCCGGAAAGGCCAACGTCACTGCCAGGGTGGCGCCTCGCAGTCTGCCACGAGGCTGACGCCGTGAGCAGCGGGACCTGCGAGCCTGTGCACCTGCTGCACCCCAGGACGCTGATACCCAGACCAGGCCTGCCTGCCCCAGCGCTCCAAGGCCGCGCTGCTCACCTGCCGACACCGTCGTGTGTGAAAGAGGGCCCACCACGTGCTAGCTCCAAGATCCATGCCCGCGACCTTGGCGGCCTCCTCAGGCCATCGCTGTCCTCCGTGACACAGGCCCCCAGGGGTCCACATTCGTTGACATACTCCACCGCTGCAGCCGGGCTACACTGCAGTCCAGCATGTCTCCCATATCTTGAGCTGAGTCATCAGTAATCAATGGCCGGGTCCATGCCAGTGTACGCAGGGGGAGGACTGAGATTGAGATGCGTCACAGTCCGGTGGAAACACGGATCACGGTCACGGAGGAGGTCAAGCAGTAGCAAGGACTGACCTGGTGCCACTAACCCTGTGCGCCGTGAGTGACCGTCAGCCCCTGGCGGAACATCGTTGGTGTCTGAGCCTTTGGCCTGGGGGTTGTCATCAGCAACGGGCAGGTACGGACTTGGTGTCTGGCATGCGTCTGTGGCATTCATATCGGCCATGTTGCAGGACACAGCTGGCATGTGCCCTCTGCATCATGCCCTGGGGGTGCACCTCCCATTCTCCCCCGAGACACTTCGCGGAAGGCACCTCTGAGACATTCGAGACCCTGCTCTGCCTTCATAGCCCTACCCCAGTCTCTCGCAGGTCAGCGTCCCGTGGCGGTAGGCCCGTGTCGGCCGCTGTGCATCCAGGGCCACTGACTCTGTGCAAATCAAGTCATGCTCCCTTGCTGTTCATACATTGCAGTCCTGAGTGCCTGATGACTGTTGAAGTTGTTGCCAGCACCAGCTACTCCCTGAGGGCTGGCTTACACACACCCCACACACAGCCAGCACAGGTGTCACTGGATTAGTGGGCCTGCCATCACATCATGCCGAACCAAGTATTGACTCTTTTCTCTCTGCACTGTCCCAGGTGATCAAGGATATGCAGTCTGCCCTTGGATGATGACACCCCTCCGAGACCCGAACACACCCGCCCAGAGGCAGTACAATGCGGCCCACATACGCACCAGGGGTATCGTTGAACGAACATTTGGCGTGTTGAAGTCACGTTTCAGGTGCCTGGACGGCACAGGTGGAAAGCTCCGGTTAAGCCCGGACATCGTGTGCAAGATAATCGTTGCATGTTGTGTGTTGCACAACATCTGTGTACGCACCAATGCCCCATGGATCCCAGTTCCAGAAGTACCGGACGATGATGGGGACGATGGGGCAGGTGGCCCACATCCCACTGCAGCTGCGGCAGGAATGGCCCGTAGGAACACCATCATTGCCAATTTCTTCTCATGAGAACGTCACATTGTGGCCATCCCTGGCAATCATGGAACAGTACTACATGTCCACAGGCACAGCATGTGTGAATAAAACATATTTGCAGGTTACAGATTGTACTTGTACATTGTCATGTCCCAGTTTCCTGCTGTGCCAGATGTGATGTTCCATGTTGTGCACATTTGCGGCACCAGTTGTGTCCTGTGTTCTGTTGTGAAGGTGTTGCTGTTTGTACCGGGATGTTGTCAATGTCGAGGTGCACTTATTCTTATGTGCGTATGCTGCACGGTGGGTGATTCGCTCCAGCGGCTCTGATTTGTCTGCCACTGATCCCTTTTATGCGGTGTGCCTGTCAGTTCTGTGCTTCCAGGGTGCTGAGAAGTTGCAGACTTGGGTAACTTGTGCTCTTTGTCGAGTTGTGACTCTTGGGCATGGTTTGTCCCAGATGTGTCGTTGACGTCAGGGGTTGTTTGTGCAGGTAGTTGTGTCCGAGTATGACCTGCTCCTTTTCGGGTGTTGTCCGCACTCAGCCACCTCAGTGTCGGGCCGTGTACATTGCCATGATGACAGGACTGCAGCCAAGCTACTCGTCATGTGGTGTCTCTTGCATTGTCAGTGTGGCTGATGTATATGCATGTTTGCTGTGTTTCGCACGTGGGAATGTGTTGGTTGTGTGAATGTTGATGTGTTGGGTGGGTGCCCCTTTGGGCACATGGTGTTCGTGGGACTACTTGGTGTTTGTGTGTGTGCTGAGGTGTTCCCGTGGGATCAGGGACATGATCCAGAGTCATTGTGGGTGTGCAGTGTGCCTTGCTTGATTGTGCATGTGTGCCATTGTTCCCATCCCCCTACTCTGAGGTCGCTACGCACCATGTTGATGTGATGTTGGGTCATGTTGGGCAGTGTCCAGATCACCAACTCATGTCACCATCTCCCGACTGGTGACTTTGGCCACCATCTTCTCCATGTCATTCAGCTCCTGGTGTTCTGCTGGCCCCCCTCCTCCGGGGTGCGTTGCTGCTTTCGTGTTGGCAGCGATTTTCTGCTTGGTTTTGACATTCACATCAGTCCAGCGCCTCTTGTGCTCTTCCATTGTCCTCCTCTGCCATGCGACGGCATTGACATGGTCCGAGGTGGTGTGCCATCTTTGCCTCTTTGTTGCCAATGACACGTTGGAGGTGACGTACAGTTGGTGGTGGTGTTCGCTCTCATCCGTGGCGATGTTCGGGTTTTCCTGTAGACTGTACCCCGTCTTCCTCTTTCTCCTCTCATTGTTCTTCCACGAGCCCTGTATTCCTGGGTGTTCCTCCGTGGGGAATGTGGGGTTCATGTTGTCCTCTGCAGTCGGTCAGGGTGCATCCGTGGTACTCCGCAGTTGGTTTAGGTTTTAGTGGCATTTTCCGTATGCTGTTCTTGTGCTTTTTCCCGCATTACACATGGGTATTGCTGGCCTCTCGCTGGTTGTCACTGTTTTCTTATCGCGTTTGGGTCCATCGCGTCTTTTTACGCGTTGGTGTTTGTGTTTTTATCTCCGTCGCGGTGGTTGTATCGCGGACATTGGCCGCGTTTTTGGGGGACTATCGCATGGTACCGCCGTGTTGTGAATTCCACGTTAACACAGGGTTATTTTCCCGCGATAGGCTGCGATGTGTGAAGTTGCGTTAACATTTTTTGGAGATGTTTAGCACACGTTCTTGTGAATATCCCCCCCAGTGTACAATTGCTAAACATAAAGTGGATATGGGCCCGAATACCTCAGCGCAAATTAAATCTCTTTTCAGTTTGCTCTTGTGCCAGTCTGCCTCTTGACCCCTGTCTGTTTATGTATTCCTGCCAGCATGCTTTGTTCGACTGTATGTATTGTGCAAGACGTTATGTGGATCTGTATATGCGATTAGTATATATGCTGTTTCTGTCAAAGAACATCTTCCTGTAAAGGTACCTGTATATTTGTTAATATGTCAGTTCAATTTCAATAATCTTTATTCAATCATACAATAGTAGATCACAAAAGATACATGTTTGTATGATACAATACTAAAAAACAATAGACTAAACAGTGGGTTTAGCAAAATAATATATAAATATTAAGGGCCTCATTTATGAGGTTTTGACGTAGGGCAGGGCCATAAGGAGTCTTGCTGTGCTGCCCTACGTCAAAACGAAAGGGCAGGAATGTGGCCTCATAAATATGCCATGGCACATTGCACCACCAGAATGTCAAAAAGTGACGTTCCGGTGGCGCAAAAGTCCCTTAGGGCCTCATAAATGAGGCCCTAAAAGTTGAAACATGGCACAGTATTCACTGAGCCAAGTTAAAACATTTCCTCAGTTAAAATATAATTGATAAAAAAGGATTCCACTAATAAATATATAAAAATACATGTGCCAATGAAGGAAAGACAGATCATGTAAAACCAAAATATAAAATACACAGACATGTACTACTACCTTCTTTAAAACAACATGGATTTCCTCAGACCTCAAATACTCTTTAAAAAGCAGCCAACTGTGTGACAAGTTTCAGAATATTTAAGCTGCTGAAGGAAAATGAGAGCCACTCTACACTTAGGGCCCGATTACGACTTTTGGTGGTGCAGGGTCGGGTGGCCCGCCATTGCCGTACCGCCAAGAGTTGCTGCCGCTTATCCACCAGATTACAATCTGGCAGGCGGCTGTAAAAGGCACCACAACAGGAACGCATAAAAAGGTTCCTGCACAGCATGCTCATTCAGGTACCGTGCAGCCATAATGTTTAATGCCCTACCACTAAATCTAAGACCAGAACCATGCGAAAGCAGTTTTCGTAGACAGCTAAAAACATGGCTGTTCAGGCAAACCGGATAGACGTACAGGTTAAGGAGCTCTACACAGCATAGCAGTTTAGGTGGATGACAGCTATCTCCCCCCAGAGTATGTCTTCAGCGCGGGGACACACCGGTGGTGTAACCAGGTGCTCTACAAATGAATAAATAAATAAATAAACATGGACTGTAATGTCCATGCTGTGCAGGAACTGGTGAGCCTGCACACAGGGGTGCACATATTGTGCCCCCCATGTGCATACACAGGGTGCAGAGGCACAAGGGGGCCCTCTAGGGTCCCTTTGTTTCCTCTCCACCAGGGCTTTAATAGTGGTGGACTTGCCATGAAAACCCTGGTGGAGAGGAAACTCGTAATATGCTTGGCAGGACCACGGCAGTCCTGCCAAGCTTATTGGGGACTCTGACCTCCACGCCACTGCCAGGTAATGGCGGTTCCCTGGTAGCGCCGGTGGTCCCAGGGCGGTCCAACTGCCCAAGTCGCAATGGGGTGGTCGGACCACTGGTCCAGCGGAGGCTGGACCACCACCGCCGCGCCACCATGACTCTGGCAGTCCTCGGACCACCAGAATAATAATTAGGCACTTAGTAAACGTATGTCTCTGAAGCAGGGGGAATAAGTATCTCCTGGTAAAGGGGAGATAACATTTACAGAAGCATGCAAAATGTAAGAGAGTATGGGGGGACTGCTCATCACATGGGCAAATACAGATATATGAGGTGGAAAGTTACCCTTGGGGAAAACAGAACAACTATCGGATAGACCCAAATGAACCCGGTCAGTAACATTCGCTCCAAATGCATTCTGAACAAAAATCAAATAGGAAGTAACCCCAGCAATCATCTGTATCAAGCAATATTCTCTAACAACTGGCTTCATTACTTCTGCAGCTTCAACTTAGGCTTGTTGTGCTTAAAAAATAGTCCTTGATCCAGTCTTTATCTTAATTTAATGGTCTCTGGTGCTTCAAATAGATACGAACATCCCAAGGCTATGGTAGTTTCTCTTATATATTTTAACCAAGGGATTTTCTGCCCAAGATTGCAGGAAAGGCAATCTTTGATAATTGCCCGAAAGAGTTCAGCCTCCTTATTCAGCCAAATCGAGCACCAAAGTACCAATGGGGCTACATTTATACGGTCATGTACATATTCTAAGCCTAGCTCCAAATGCGCCGAAAAGTGCGCAGTCAAACTCTATTCTCCTCCACTTGGATGGCCCCTACATCTCTACAACCCCAAACCCCCATACCATAAGTGAATCTGTCAACTTTGGTGCCTGTACAAATGCATGTAGGTCGGGTGTTCTGTGATGTATACATGGGTGCCACAAGGTCTACGTTATTGGTCCCTTTATAGTTATTGTTTTTTCTCCTCTGGTGGCGTTATGCCTGTTTTTCTCTTAACATATGTGCATGTAGGGTGGTTGTGAGTATCTTTAGATGTGTTTGTGGGTGCATGGCTGTCTGTAAATTTTTTATTTTTTCTGTGTATATACGTGTGTGATATTTATGACAACGTGTGCATGAACCTTGCAAGTGTATGTGTGCATGCACCTTACAAACGTCGAACCTACAGGAGCTGTCAGTGTCTAGACTTCTTGGAAAATACATTTTGAAATAGGTACTTACTACTTGGGAAATCCGAGGCTCTGTAAAGCTAGATCATTTGTCTTCTTATTAATGAAATAATGTTATTATTTCAAAATCGTAGATGCTGTTGGAAAAGACCCGTGTTTGTAGTATCATGCACCTCTAAATTACTTATACATCTCATGGATACCCGTTGACCATAACATGAAACTGCTATTTGTTACTAATAATCTGAACGTAAGTTATAGCTTTAATAGTAATGAAACAACAATTGGTGCAGCCCGCTAAAATGCCCTGCACTCAACAGACTAGGCCTCGGCGTTCGAAAAAGGACAAAAAAACGAGGCAGATGTGAACAGATTATAGAGGCTTACGTAAAACAGTCACTGGCGTTTAACAACATTAAAGTAAAAGTCCGATTTTGGTAATCCATGAAAAGCCTGGACGAGAACGGCAGCCAAAGGCAAATTACATGTCAAACAAAGCATGTCCAATTTTAGTAGTGCTCAGATCTAATCGAACATCTGGCATCTGTGTGTTTAAAAGGCTTTGCCCTGTTTCATTTATGTGCCAATATTATAATCCATTTCAGGAGAACGCACAGCTATGCACCACCAAAGACCATGATCTGACATAGTCTGTGTAAAATACATCACTGTATGATTTTATTTTTGTCAATTGTGGGCCTGAAAAGCACTCAGAGTGCTCAGATTAAATAAAGATCATAATGCTGCTTTTAGCTGACTACACTATACTATACTAATAGTTCCCTTTCTCATTGTTGTCTTAGAAGTTTGATATGACTGGAAATTCAACATTTTTAAGAAGAATATTTTATGTTTTATTGTGCCTCTTCATCGCAAAGGCGAATCACTTTAACCGCACCATCTTTTCCCCTTCTTACTAGCACTGGCTCTACTAACACTCATTTTTGAGAATCCTAATAGTCCTTGCATTATATGGAATACCAAGATCTGAAGCACAGTCACTGATATTCTGTCATCTTCACCTCATGAGTGATGTAACAGGTGGGAAATGTTTAAATACTGAAGGCCTGATTTAGGCTTTGACAGAGAGGTACTCTGTTGCAATGGCGGCGGATTACCCTTTCCACCAAAAAGATGTTCTGCTCTACTTATCTAGAGTCAGCCAGAACTTCAAAGATACTCCATCCCTGCTACCTACATACACTGTCGACATCCCAACAAAGTAAGGACTGTCAGAGGTTTAGCCATTTGTCGCCTACCACATTTAAAGTGGGTGGACAGATGACAAGTTTTCACTGTCCATGCAGTGAAAACTGTAAAATGCCCCCCACGCCATGGTAGACAACTCCCACAGTTGGGGGTGAGGGTGGGGAAGGTCATAGATTTTTTATTTTTCAAAAAGAAAGTCCTGTTTTGGGATTTTCTTTTTTTTTAAAACCTTGAAAGTTTGACATACGACTCCGTTATGTTGCTAGAGCATCCGTCACATTTTTGATACATTTGCAGGAAACACTAGGAAAATGCCCTCCATCTCAACCTCCATGCCGATAGCTTTAAGGAGACCAGGGTGTCTAGAGGAAGAGGAGGAAATGTCAGAAGTGAAGGCAGGGGCAGTACCTTTTCGAGGGCAAACGGTTGTTGCCCCTCTACATAAAGGCAGCCACCATCGTATAATTTAAAAATTCCCCAAGTCCCACTCCTGAATTTTTAATGGACTGGGGTCAGCCTGGCCGATGTGTTTGTTCTGTTCATCAGGGGTGCAGGCAGGACATTGCCAATCTACATCTTGTTTGGCAATGGCATGCAGCTGAAGTCCAGTGTATATGTCAGGCTGGACAGGTTTCTGACTGTGTCCAACCCATCATGCTCACTTTGGGCCTCTCAAACCCATGCTCTGTTCTGAAGCTAGGGAAACGACAGCACAACTCTCCAGTCTCCCTTGGAGCGTTGGGCTCACCTGCTCACACCAATCCTAACATTGCCCCCATGCAGCTACAAGTAGAAAAAGCATGAGAGCAAAGTCTGGATTTGCTGTGGTCAAGTTGGCTTGTCCTTGCGGTCCTGTATTTGCAGTCAGTGTAGGGGCCGGCCAATTACACAACATGACCAATCACTGTGTGGCTTCATGATGAAGCCATACAGTGATTGGTTATGTTTCCTTAAGGATGACGCAAAGCTTTTCGCCTGATCTAATAGCACTCGCATTTTGTCATGGGGATTTCTTGCCACGATGGAGGCATGGAGAGCTCTCAGGAGCTGTTTGTCTAGCCCCTGTCACTCCGCTGAAGGATGGCTCTGGAAGGTATGTGCCCCTCTGAGCCTTGTGTTTGTAACCTGAGATGTGTTTACATTATTAATAACACAAAAACATTCAGGCATAAAAGAGGACATATTTGCAATGCACATATGTCTATTCATCAAAATGCCAGGTGTAGTGTAAAAATTGTGAGCCCCCCTCTAACATGTCCCACCCGCCCAGTCCACCACACTCAAACTTCCCCAGCTGCCACTGAGTGAAGGAGTTAGTGAAAAAACCCATTTCTGCTTTACATATAGACGTCTCAATAGGGAAACCATGGCCTCCGTGCCCAAATTGGAACAATCAAGGCTACTTCCACCACCTTCCCCTGCAGCTTTGCCTAAACCCTTGGGCTTTGAGGAATACGGAGGAAGGCTTAGAGGTAACCAGCCAGCTAAGAGCTTGTTAGAGCATCTACGACCACTGCCAGTTGGTTGTGAAATCTGGACAGAAGTAGAGGAAGCTGAGAGTTCTGACATGTTGCAAAAAAATCTTTCAGGGGTACATCCAATCTCCTGCATAACTCTTGAAATTTTAAAGGGCTGAGGATAAAGTCCTGAGAACTCGGATGGGTCCTACTGAGCTAGTCTGCCTGTGTTTTCAGAAACGAATTGATATAAATAGCTCTGAAATCTAACAGATTGTTCCCTGTGCTACTTGGTTTAGAGACCTGTAACCTGTACTAATCTGGTGATTCAAATAAGCCATGGTTACTGTGTTGTTAGTACTGCATACTAAAGCATTTCCCCTCAAACATATAACAGCTTCACAAAATGGTATCAGTGGATAAGAATAACCACACATCCAATAATTATTAAAGTAGTTTGAATCAAAGTATACATTTATATGGTCACATTGAAAATTTAGCAAAGGATTGCTTCATCAGATAGTATCCTGATACCCTGGGGATACCAAATAGGGAATAGTGGAAAACCACATGCAACACAATGGGCCTAATTTCAATGAGAGTCAGAAAGCCTCGGGTACGAGGCTTTCCGAGTCTCATCGCGGTTTCAGTTTCGACTGCCACATTACGATACAGGTAGTCAAAAGTGAAACTGGCCGATACTTCCGGCTGGAATCTGATGGGCTCAGGGAGCCTGTTGGCCAGTCGGAGGTCTGCCCGTAATCCCTATGGACGGTGTTTCTGCTGTAGGGATAACGATGTCGGTTTCTGACAGGCTTTCCATGTCGGGCTTTCCGACATGGAAAGCCTGTCGGAAAGCAACATTTTTGGCCCCTAGTATTGCCCCCTTCACCCTGCGGCCTCCGGTTGGGGGCCAAGGCGGCACCTATGTGCCCCCTGTTAATCCCTGCACCGTGTGGCAGGTACCCTGAGGTGCCTGCCACGCAGTGCAGGGATGAACAGATTCTCCCATTTGTCTATGGGAGCTTGTGCTATGGCCGGTTTGCAGCCGCAGCACAAGCTCCCATAGACAAATGGGAGTATGCGGCCGCACCATGTGCGGTCACATTGTAATCATGGTGTCCGTCATCGTAATTGGGCCCAATGTCAGCAGTGATCCAGGTGATGATTAGAGTTGAGGACTTCTTGTTAAAAAGATGCAGTTGGTATGATAAGAAGACATTTGATACCAGAAAAAACTTTATGAAGAAAGGCACAGCCAACACATGTTTCATCGGAAGCGTTTTTTCTCAAGGCTTTACCCCACTGATGCAATTTGTACCAAACGTCTCCTTATCAAACTAACTGTATCTCTTCGACAAGAAGTCATCATCTCTTATTATCACTTGGGCTGTGTCTTCTTCTCAGGAGTCTTTAAATGTGCACAAATATGTTACCTATGCAGTTGGCTGGTTCTCACTAGAGGGAATCTTTAATTTATATGAAAAATGTATTTCATTCTTGTCAAACCAATTTTTGTGCAATCTTGTACACATGGATTTATATTTGTGTGTTTTCTACAGTGCTATAGTTGTTGAATATCGACTTATTCTGATTGTAATTAAAAGAACGTGACTCACACCATAATTATTTGGTTGGCTAGCTTTCTCTGGTGTGCTCTAAATCCCTAAAGACATTGAGCAAAATACTGCATTACATTCCAGAGTGCTATTAGTTCCTTCGAGTTGGAAGATCTCCCCTGTTCTGAATTCCCTCAAAGGCCATGAGCAGTCTGACTTTTTAAGATTGCCCCCAATTTAGGATGCTGCCACATGTGGTGAGGGCTATGGGATTGGGATAAGTAAAGGAAGATCTTCTGTCCAACAAGAGATTTGTCATCCACCACACAAGACTCTCTTGGACTGCAGCAGTGACTGAGATTAGATCCTCATAACTCTGATTGCAAGATAGAGAGTGATTCAAAATATGGAATACCACCTTGCCCAGATAGAGTCACACACAAGGAATGACACTCAGAGTTGCTGCCTGACAAGAAGAAAACACAACATTTTAATCTCTTAAAGTAGAACCACAAATATCTTGGACAGAAAAATATCAGGATCCTGCTATGCTCCCCCTAACTCGAAGTCACTCTCTGGCCGAACCCTCCCACTTTGTCATTATCAGTCGTTGTAGGTTCCTTAGCATGTCCTTCGTAGACTCCAAGACAACACGAGTCAGTAAACCGTATCAAAAGTGGTTCCTATGTAATCCAATGATTGGGATGACTCTAGATTTGATTTCTGCCAATTGGTCAGAAACCCACATTTTTGAAGTGTCTGGATACTCAAAGTTGTATCCCTCACTAATTTGCTGAGAGAGGGAGAATGAGTAAGACGATTATCTAAATACAGGTGGAGTATTACCCCCTGAGCATGCAAGCCTCCCAAAACCAGAGCCAGGGCTTTGGTGAAAACCCTTGGAGAGATCTTCGACCCAAAAGGCAACACCTGAAATTGCTAGTGAATACTGGCAACAGCAAACCTGAGATGTCTCTGATGGGGAGGGGTAATCGGGATGTAGAGATAAGTGTCTTGGAAGTCAATCTTTGTTTAAAACAACAAGCTAAGAACTATAGTAAGCCCTCTTAAGAGCACCCTCTACCGTCTTGTCTACTGGATCCCGGAAATTTGTGAACTGAAGCTCTATCTAGGTCCCTACATTCTCCTTCCAGAAGGTTTTGAATTGCAGTAATTATAGGCACAGTGTAAAAGAAGGTCTTTGGAATTGTCAAAAGTATTTCCCAATTGAGCTAGGCTATTCCTCTCTGCAAGTAGTTGGAGATTAGTGGAGAGATACAATATCACTGTCTTTAGATCCTCCTTTAGTATGTATTTTCCTCTAGGAGTCGATGAATCAGCAACAAACCCTGATTCCTCTTCATCATATAATCTTGTGAAGCCCAAAAGGAACAGAATGGAGAAGATACAGAAACATAGGATCTTTCTGAGGAAGGCAGCAATCCTAAGGAGGGAAGTTCCTCTTCTGAAGATGATTGTATGCCTCAGGCAAAGACGTAACTATACACTGTAAATCCCTCCCAAGACAGGAGGAGAGCATGAACCTCTATTCCTGACTCCATGAAGATATCTGTCCATGGAGGGAGTGGTATGGTGAGATTTCCTCTGACGTTTCCCCATAATTATAGCGAACTACCTTCAGCCACTTAGATTCCTCAACGAGCTGATCCAAGATTGCTGGTGTGAAACCATGATGTATAACAGAGGGGAGAACTTCTCTTAATCTTGTTATAAAAATAATGTCATAACTGCCTCTAGGAAGGTTTTGAAATATGATTTCACCCCCTACAAATAGGCACGTCTAAGGAAACTGAAATTACCTTTTAAAAAGGGCCCACTACAGAGATTCTGTGAGTCAGCAGGGGGAGGAACAGAACTCTAGCAGTAAGCAAATTGATCAACAACGCCCCAGCAGCCAGAAGAATATTGCTGTGCATCCTCAATCACTCTAAACATGAGTGTAGAACAGACAGCAGCTGTGCTTTGTAGGAGGACTGGAAAGGAGGTGCGTCTGCAACTGCGGCTCACTACCTAAATATGAAGTGATAAATAAGCCCAGCAAAAAAATTCAGATGCAGTGCTACAGCTACCAAGCTGCTTGCATACAACAAATACGGATGTATGACGCTACGTAGCGCACCATCCCAACGCGTGCTTTTACCACGCGTCTATTACATCGCACAGTCACCAGCCTCGCCAACTTTAACATCGCATGGCGTCTCAACGCCAATGCGTTTATTCCTATTGGCAGACCACGAAATCGCAGACTACAAAATCGCGCGCAAATACACCGCCTCTACCCCTTGTCCCCCACGCCCCCCCGCCGTCCCCACAACGCTAATTCTTCCTTTTTTATTGTTCCTAATTGTAAATTTTTTAAAATGTAATTTGTGTTACTAAATAGTGCTAGTAACATTTGAAAAGAACGGGCGCGAGGGCACGCAGAGAACCGGATGTTGACCTGGCAGTGAGTAATGATGCCCTTCAAGGCTCTAAGTCATCCTGGGCTTCTCGGTATGCGAGTCTTGCTGTTCCTTTAATATGTTTTTGGCTGCTATTCAGAGCAAAGTTTGGTGCTCAACAGAACCTCGGCTTCACTAGTAGCGCACCAGGCTCTTAAGACTCTGGATCATAAAATAAGATAAAAAGAAAGGAACGTAATCTCGGCTGTCATTAGATATCACTGGGTCTGACGTCAGCTTCCTATTCCCTTGTCAATGAACCTACACACAGTGTTGAATCAGAAGACATGTCATTCAAAGCTTCCCAATACCTATAGAATGGGTTTGACCTCTTTTTATGTGCTTGAGCATGGCATAGATTGCTTTAGTGTATACGTTTAAATTCAAAAGAGAATGCTGCATCAATATCACCTCAAGCATAGTTAATGTTTTTTCAATAATTTATTGCACATTCAGTTTCATGTCATGTCCTGTGACGGTGTTAAGCAAAACTTGCAGAGCTCTACAGTCATGTGTGCTCGCATTCTTGGGGATGAGGTCTATCACAGTCTTGCAAGCAGCAAAGAAAACATGAACCGTACTCCCCTATGTGGAATGAGAAACCTCTTCCTCCGGGATGGGCTCAGGGGCGCCGAATTTATGAATGGAACAGTGTAGAAATCGCAGCTACAGCCTTAGTTTTTCGATTGGCACAGCATGGAATATTTGATAGTGTGGCTGCCACACAGATTAAAGATTCCTCTTACATAACAGTACTTTGTTAACAAGGAGGTAACGTGGCCGAGCGGGTTAAGGCGCTGGATTTAGGCTCCAGTTTCTCTGGAGGCATGGGTTCGGATCCCATCCCTGCCAAATATTTTAAAAATAGTTTAAGCATTATGCAAATTCTTTGCATATGTTTAGTTTGATAGTAAAATACATACCTCTTTGTGAAAAGGAGGCCGTTTCGTTTTCTCTTTAATTCATTTTACAGCTTAAATGAGCTATAGAAAACATGATCAAAGGATTTAGGGCCAAGTTCGCAACATCCCATGGTAAAATGGAAATTTCAAATAATCCAAACATTGCACTTGCATTTTCTGGGAAGACGCACATGCAACAATTATTAATAAGTGTGTTTGTTAACCATCATGCATCCACCCACCCTTTCATCCATCCACCCACCATTCATCCATCATTTATCCACCCACGCTTTCATTCATCCATCCACCCCTCATCCATCATTCATCCACACACCCTTCCACCCATCCATCCACCCCTCATGCATCCATCCACCGTTTCATCCATCCACCCATCATTCATCCACACATGCTTTCATCCATCCATTCAGCCATCATTCATCCACCCACGCTTTCATTCATCCATCCACCCATCATTCATCTATCATTCATCCACACACACTTCCACCCATCCATCCACCCCTCATGCATCCATCCACCGTTTCATCCATCCATCATTCATCCACCCACGCTTTCATTCATCCATCCACCCCTCATGCATCCACCCATGCTTTCATTCAGCCATCCACCCCTCATGCATCCATCCACCGTTTCATCCATCTGTTTACCGAAGTGCCGTCACTTTTGTGTGCCCAACATCGCTAATTCACATCGCCATAACATACCGCCCTTCCATCCATCCATCCACCCCTCATGCATCCATCCACCGTTTCATCCATCCACCCATCATTCATCCACCCACGCTTCCATTCATCCATCTTCCCCTCATGCATCCACCCACGCTTTCATTCATCCATCCACCCATCATTCATCCATCATTCATCCACACACCCTTCCACCCATCCATCCACCCCTCATGCATCCATCCACCGTTTCATCCATCCTTCATCCACCCACGCTTTCATTCATCCATCCACCCCTCATACATCCACCCACGCTTTCATTCATCCATCCACCCCTCATGCATCCACCCACGCTTTCATAGCATTACATAGCCGTCACTTTTGTGTGAATTTCCGTTATGCCAAACATCGCTAATTCACATTACATGTCTGTTGCCGTCACTTTTGTGCGCCCATTGGTGACACAATCTGACACTGTCATTTATTTTATTTTTTGTTAACTGTAAAGAGCGCTGCTACATCCACCCATCATTCATCCATCATTCATCCACACACCCTTTCATCCATCCACCCACCATTCATCCATCATTCATCCACCCACGCTTTCATTCATCCATCCACCCATCAATCATCCATCATTCATCCACACACCCTTCCACCCATCCATCCACCCCTCATGCATCCATCCACCGTTTCATCCATCCATCCATCATTCATCCACCCACGCTTTCATTCATCCATCCACCCCTCATGCATCCACCCACGCTTTCATTCATCCATCCACCCCTCATGCATCCACCCACGCTTTCATTCATCCATCCACCCCTCATGCATCCACCCATGCTTTAATAGCATTACATAGCCGTCACTTTTGTGTGAATTTCCGTTATGCCAAACATCGCTAATTCACATTACATGTCTGTTGCCGTCACTTTTGTGCGCCCATTGGTGACACAATCTGACACTGTCATTTATTTTATTTTTTGTTAGCTGTAAAGAGCGCTGCTAAATTATTTTGAAATGCAGAGTATACTTTCATATTTGGGCTGTGGCTGCATTTTTAAAGATCATTTTTCACATTGCATGTATGTTTACCGAACATCGCAGAGCGCTGCTAAATTATTTAGAAATGCAGAGTATTTACATCGCAGTAACGTTTACATCTTAAAGTTGCCATCGCAGTAATGTTTACTTTCATATTTGGACTGTGGCTGCATTTTTAAAGAAAATTTCTCACATTGCATGTATGTTTACCGAACATCGCAGAGCGCTGCTAAATTATTTAGAAATGCAGAGTATTTACCGAACATCGCAGTAACGTTTACATCTTAAAGTTGCGTTTTGCTGGCTCACGTTGTTATGCCTTACGATGTAAACGTTTAAGCGTTGCAGTGCTTTACGGTGTAAAAGTTAATGCGATGTTGTGTTTGCGTTGCAATGTCCTCGCGAAGTATTCACTTCGTTGCGATGGGTGTCTCCCAACAAATACATGGGCCAAATGCAGCCACATGGAAAAGAAATACAGAGTGCCCCAGCAACTGTAAAATAAACAGGCAAATGTGGGGCAAAGTAACCACAACGCTTACAAATATCAAATGTACACAATGAGACACTGATCGCAGCCACACAGAGTATTAAAAACACTTAGTACAATATTTATGACCCGGTTTGCATCGCTGTTGCACCATGCAACATGGTGCAAGACCTAACCAAAACTTTAGTTAGATTTTTGAAGATAGGAATAGCCACTTTGTGTGGCTTTGAGTGTCTTCAAAAATCTGGAGGAACGCAACACAGGGCAAATCGCTGTGTTGCATTACTCTGCCCTGGGTAGGCATTCCATGGGCATTACATGGGTGTTCCCACGCAACTCCCATGGTTTTTGAGGCAGTCCCAGATTTACAAGACCCATGATAGTGCAGTCAGCTGCACATTTGCTCGCTGTACTTGCTGCTAATCGTTTATTTTGCACAGAACAAAACCAGCTTTAGCTATTTTAAAACTTATGCCCTGTTTTTAAAAACCTGTATTTTAATTTCCTGCACTGTACTTGAATTTGTTGTGTGGAGGGAGGCTGGAATCGAACCCTGAGCGGGAGGTATCCAAAGTGAAAATTTGAAACCTCCATTTTCTTGAGGGTGCGGTCTAGTTGTTCAATCTGGGGAGTACAAAAAGGGACGCTGCGCGAGCGCGCTTGACCCGTGATAGAGCAGTCAGCTGCACCTTTGCTCACTGTACTTGCTGCTAATCGCTTATTTTGCACAGAACAAATCCAGCTTTAGCTATTTTAAAATGTATGCCCTGTTTTTAAAAACTTGTATTTTAATTTTCTGCACTGTACTTGAATTTGTTGTGCGGAGGGAGGCGGGAATCGAACCCTGAGCGGGAGGTATCCGAAGTGAGAATTTGAAACCTCCATTTTCTTGAGGGTGCGGTCTAGTTGTTCAACCTGGGGAGTACAAAAAGGGACGCTGCGCAGGTGCGCAGTGAGCGCGCTGCTGGCGCGCCATAGGCGCACCTAAGGCAAGCCCGTCTGCGCCCGTCAGCGTCCCGGAGGCGGCCGGTGCCGGAAACGCCGATGGTTATCCACTAGCCCACCTAAATCGTATAAGTTACTGCAGAGCAAGGCTAATTGATATTGGCAAGTGTGTGAGCTGCCGCTCCCACTTTTCTTTTCAGGTAGATGTAGATTGCCTTGCCTGCAATCACTGCAATTGGGCAGCCTTTCCCCCCTGCAGTGAGACGCGGGTGGAGTGCAAAGAGAAGCTAAACACCGGCTTAAACCAGAAGCTCGGGGAGGGGAGTCAATTGAAGGCTTTCCTACTAAACACCCGGTCAGTAAAAAAAACACGAGCTCCAACTCTATGATCTGCTAATAGATTTAACGCCCGATATTATGTTTTTAACTGAAACCTGGCTAAATGAAGGCTCTAACCCCACCATTGCTAGTGCGATTCCCCCTGGATACCAGATCCTAAGAAAGGATCGGCCAGGGGGCAGGGGCGGGGGTGTGGCTATAGATTTAAGAACACATTTACTTTCTCTTTACTACCTACCGCAGAGATAGAGGGGGCAGAGAGCCTTGGCTTTCTTCTTGACGTATCTGCCCACCAATCTATCGCGGGCGTAGTAATTTACCGGCCTCCTGGGCCGGCTGGAAAGTTTACAGAGTCTATTGGCCACGTTATCTCCCCTATTGCCTCCAAATACAGTAATTGTTTGGTACTTGGGGAATTTAATATTCATATGGACAAACCAGCGGAACTTGAGCCCACGAGGCTGTGCGAATCGCTAGGCATACTCAACGTGGCCCCTTATGTCCTCTTCCCTACCCATGAAAGGGGTCACATTTTGGACCAGATCCTTTCAACTGCCAGGATAGAAATGGATGCACCCCTCCCCATAGTATGGTCTGACCACTTTCTGCTTGGTTTTAGAGTCCGTAAGGAGGCAAGCAGTCCTCAATCATATTGCGAGCCTTGAACCAGTAGTTTTAGGCCCTTTCATCAGTTTACCTCGGAAGCGCTGCATAGTGCACTCAGTCTTCATCCTATCCCTTATAGCGGAAACCTCGAGAGTGACGTGCTCTCCTTGGAGAACTGGATACAGCTCCGTTCTTTGGAGCTGGCCCCGCCTACCTCTAGGGCAGCAAAAACCAGCAGAGCCTCGGCCCAATGGTTTACGGTGGCCCTTAGGAAAAGTAAAAGTGCGTGCAAACGCGTTGAGAGAGCGTGGTGGAATAATTTTAATCCCACGGACAAAATCACTTATAAATGTGCCCTGAAAGTCCACTATAGTAAAGTCCGCGAAGAAAAGAAACTTTTTTTTCCTCCAAAATCAAACAGGCCGGGAATAAAAGTAAAGAACTTTTTAAAATCGTAAAAGACTTTTCATCCCCTAATGCAATTGACAGCTCATTTGCCCCTACTAGTGATTGGGTTAACCTTCTGGCCTGCTATTTCTATGATAAAATTAAAATCATCCAAGATTCTTTTGAGGTGCTGCCCCAGGGGTTGGAAGTAAACATAGGTCCGGTCCCCCGCGCTAACCTGATTACTGGTCCTTCTCTTATGCAGTTGCACTTTGAGTAAATCCCTTGAGATAATGCAAGCCCTTAAGTCCGGCTCTCCCTCCGACCCTTGTCCAGCTAAAGTACTGGCATCCATTGCTGAGGTGATTAACCCAGCCGTCAACCTGGTCCTGAACGCCTCTCTGTATGAGGGGCAAATGCCAGAGAGCTGGAAACACGCAAAAATTCTCCCGCTTTTAAAGAAACCTGTGGCAGATCCTTTGGTATTATAGGCCAATATCATTGCTGCCCTTCTTTTCCAAGGTTTTGGAGAAATATGTAAATGCAGTCACCACGGAATATGTGGAGGCCAACCGTTTTCTCCACCCGAGTCAGTCAGGTTTCAGAGCAAACTTCAGTACCGAAACTGCCTTACTAGAAGTCTCTGAAACTATTAAAGTAACTCTAGATAAAGGTGGCAACGCGGTATTGGTATTGCTTGACCTTTCCGCAGCCTTCGATACCATGCCCCACGACCGACTCTTGCAAAGACTCCAGGAGTGTGGCATCGGTGGCACGGTACTCAGATGGTACGCCTTCTTTTTAAGTGGCCGTCAACAGACAATTTGGTCCCCTCCCTTTTTGGCGCACATCCCCCCTATGAAAGTAGGGGTTCCACAGGGCTCGATTTTGAGCCTGACACTTTTTAACGTGTACATGGCCCCTCTAGCACTCTTAGCTGAGGAATATGGCGCAAAAATAGTATCTTATGCCAATGACACGCAACTGTTGTTCACCTGTGAGAAGGGTGCCGATTTTAGAGGCAGTGAGATCAACTTTTGTCTGTCTGAGGTGTTTTCCTGGCTCAGACGTAACCAATTAAAATGTAATCCCGAAAAGTCGGAGATTATTTTCTTCGGCTCCAATCCCTGCGAGGCATGGCGTGAATGGTGGCCACAGGACATGTCCCCCCGGCAACCTCAGTATGTACTGTGAAGAATCTTGGGGTCAAGCTGGACGCGGACCTGTCCATGAAGGCTCAGATTCAAACGGTGGCCGGCACCTGCTTTGGACTACTGAAATTGTTAAGGAATTTCCTTCCCCTGCTCCCGGTCTCACACAGGAAGACGGTAGTCCAGGCCCTGATTGTATCAAGGCTGGACTACATCAATGCCCTTTACCTGGGCTTCCCTGACTATCTGCTGGGTCGCTTGCAGGTGGTGCAGAATGCGGCGGCCAGAGCTATTCTCATGGTAGGCCCCAGGGCCCACATGACCCCCCACCTGATATCCTTGCATTGGCTACCGGTCCGGAAGAGGATACTTTTTAAAGCCCTATTTTTGGCTTTTAAGGCCCTCCACAATACAGGGGCCCCTTACATCAGGAAATGGATTCATTATTATGTCCCACAACGGACCTTGAGGTCCTCAGTTCAGCTTTTGACGTCCATCCCAAAGTTTTCCCGCTCCCGTATGGGTGGTCGTTCCTTTCAAGTGGTGACATCTCGGCTATGGAACAGCTTACCACTCTCCCTTAGACAGGTGCAGGATCTTTTCGTCTTTAGGAGGAAACTAAAAACATGGTTATTCCAACATTAGTTCTTGGCCTGCCGGCTTTTGTGCATTCTGCCTATCTCATGGTCTTTTCAGCGCGGGGACACTCTGTGGAGTAGCTGAGCACTTTACAAGTACCTAGTTACATTACATTACATTACATTACATTACACCTGGAAATGCACCAAAAAGCTATGCATCCCCATTAGAGGCGTAACAAGGAGAAACGTCTTTAATTCTCCCCGTTACTTCCTCTTTCTAAATGTGCTGCTTTTTTCTGTACTCATAGTAAGAGGAAAATGCCTCTCAGGATTGTTTTTGTGTCTCTTCCTGCACAAAAACAATCCTGCAGGCAATGCAGGCACCCTTACACCATAGTGCAAAGGTGCCTACATTGACGCTAGGCAGCCCATTGGGTGCGAGCGCAGGGGGAAGTCAGGAATGCATGGTATGTCTTAAATATGGTGCAGTCCTGCCCTTTCCCTGCTACACAGTGCAGCGCAACAAGGTGACTTGCTGCACTGCACCACTGTTTCCATAAATATGCCCCCTACTGCATTAATGCCCACAGAACTTGAGTGCAGCTCTCTTACAAAGTACATACGGGGTCACAACACTCGGTATCAAAGAAAGTTGGCCTGTAAACAACAGGACACACAAAGAAAAAACAGAAAGTTTTAAAGGGAATGAGGCGTTTATGGGTAGATTCCATCCTGAGGATAGAAAGGGTAACACAGCTATAGAAGAAATGTGCGAGGTATATGAATGGGCACATTCACTCAAATATAAGGGATGAGACATGGAAGGTGAAGCGGAGGTAACACTGGGTTTCAGATTCTAACCAGTGCTAAAGTGCTTGTGCTCTCTCCCCCAAACATATATATTGACTCATACCCAGTTGGCATATTTAATTTACTTATAAGTCCCTAGTAAAGTGCACTACATGTGCCCCAGACCTGTAAATTAAAGGCTACTAGTGGGCCTGCAGCACTGCTAGTGCCACTCACTTAAGTAGCCCTCTCTGACCATGTCTCTGGTTCTGCCATTGCAGAGCCTGTGTGTGCAGTTTACGCTGCCAGTTCGACCTGGCAAAATAAACCTTTGTGTTTATAAAAGCCTGTCTCAATGGCCTTCAAATAGTGCTAGGAGTAATATATGCCCCCAACTCGTAACAGGCCCCATTCCTCCATTCTCTCTCTGCTACTCTAGCGGAATGGAGCGGACTCTCATGGCTACTGGGTGGAGACTTCACGCTGCCACTAATACAACACTAGACCCCTCATTCCCCACCCCTTTGTTCAGTACGCATTCTCTGACTAACGCCCGAACATTGGGAGAATGGCTGAACCATTGGTCACAGGTAGATCTGTTGCATGTACGAAATCCCAGTGCAAGAATATACTCCCACTATTCAGTGCCACACGGACTGCATGTGCGCATCAACTGCATAGTAGGGTCCCCAGCATTATACCCCACGGTCGAGCACATAGAATTTCTCGGTCGCACACACTCCAACCACAATCCAAAACTTTAACGACTGCGTTGGGAGGAAACCTCAGAAAGTCATACCTACGTGGTGCCTTCAACTGCCCGCCCTAGAGGACATGCCGTTTCAGGAGGTGGTGGGATCTGCCACAGCTGAATATTTTGTACTCAACAAGGGGACGGTGGGGAATAAACTTACGGAATGGGAGGTGTTTATAATGACCATCAGAGGTAAATGCTTGGGAATTAACTAGAATATCCGCAAACATATTGACGAAGCCATAGGGAAGATAGAGCGGGAACTTATACACCTGGAATCACATTTGGTGACATAACCGGACAACACAGCGTGGCTGGAGGCAAAGTGAGGTGAACTGGCTGACCTGTTGAAACGCCTCAGATGCGTAAACTACGCAGCACACTCCGCCCGAAACCATGTGAATTCAGATCGAGCGGGCCACCTCTTGCCATGGCTCATACACCAAGAGCAGGGGCCACACCCCATTCATACCCTTAGGGACAAAACAGGTCATCTACTGCATGCACAAATTGAAATACAAGTGAAATTGACCCGCTACTATAGGGCCCTGTACTCATCAAAAATACCTTCAGCAACGCACACTTCATCACCCTTTTCTCCCAAATAAGGCTTTCTGCCCTGGACCAGGCTCCACAAACAGAACTAGCAGAGCCTATCACCCCAGTCAAAATCCGTGAGGCCATAAGGGCCTTAGCCACGGAACGAGCCCCGGGAACCGACGGCCTCACCTCTGAATACTATAAAACCTATACACACACAGTAAAACAGCACCTACAGTCATTATATAATGCAGCGCTTGAATCTGGCCTCCTTCTTGCCTTGCTATGAGAGACACTACTTGTCTTCCTACCCAAACCTGACAAAGACTCGATTGAACCCAAATCATTCTGCCCGTCGGCATTACTAAATATATACTACAAAATCCTAGCCAAGACCCTGGCTGATCGCCTGACCCCCCTGGTGCCAACGCTGGTCCATTTAGACCAGAATGGATTGGTCCCATCCCGCAACATGTCACTGAACCTCAGACTCTTCTTTAGGGTATTCACTTACTCTCTCCAACAATGACCGCACTCTGGGTGCTTGGTCCTAGACCTAGAGAAAGCCTTTGATTCTCTGGAATGGGACTACCTCTTTACGGTTCTCACCAAATATGGAATCACAGGCCTCTTTCTCAACTTGATCTGATTATCGTACATGCAGCCGACAGCACAGGTGAAGATGGGCTGTCACATCTCTGCACCCATGACCATTTGTCGAGGCACCCGGCAGGGATACCAACTATACCCACTTTTATTTGCATTAGCAGTAGAACCACTTGCAGCAGTACTTCATGAGCGAGGTGCAAAGTGGGGAATCTCCCTTGGAGACGGCACGCATGCGGTTTCCCTGTATGCAGTGGATGTCCTAGTAGACCTTAGAGATGTGCGTTCGCTCCCGCTAACCCAAACACTCACAACATTTGTGAACCTTTCTGGCCTACTGGTCCACTGGAGCAAGTCCTGCCTCTACCCCTTTGTGCATGGACACCCGGACCTGGCTCCCACTTTCAATGGGGAATACACTAAGTGGCAGCCTAACACCTTTCGCTACTTAGGTGTCCGTATTTACCACCGACAGGAAGACCTCCTAGATACCAACCTGGGGAGGGCGATCACTGCATTGCGTTCACAGATGACCTTCTGGTGCACTCTCCCCATGTCAGTTGCGGGCCGGATAGCCTTATTGAAAATAGTGGCACTCCCCAGGATGTTATATTATTTTAATAACCTCCCCTTAATCATCACACCCTCACTCATCTGAGGGTTCGAGTGAACGATGAGAGAATTTAACTGGAATAATTCTCACTGCCGCTTAGCCCTCGCAATGCTCTATCTCCCAACAAGTTGGGGATGCCTAGCAGTTCCCAACATGGAACAATATTACCTAGCTTTGCAGCTGCAATGGGTTGCAAAATGGATGGCAGGGCTACAACTGTGTGACACCCCTACCAATGACCCAGCCCGGTCACTGGAACACATCCTCTGAACGTTCCACCCCTGCGTTAAGAGCAAAGCACCTGAATAAATACTTCTTAGGGTCATGCATAAAGTCTATCATAGAAGCTGATCCAGCGCGGCTAATATAAATTTCTCCTCAGGACACGAATCCAGGTAAATCATTCACATCTATTAAACCATATGACGGTGGGGCCCATAACACCGCGTATCATACATTCATTCACTCACTGGATTACACACCAAGGAGAAATGTGTTGCTGGAGGAACGGGATACCTTGTTAAATTTGACAGAATAAAGCCTCGGACATCATATACATTAGCTTTTGATCCTGTCAGTTCCAAAACATCAAGGTATTCCGCTCTTTGGTCGATGGACCAACTAGTAGAATAAGTTGATGGTGATTAAGACCAGCTCAATCACTTTAAAACCTGTTAAACTTTAAACTTATTAATGAACTAAAGAACCACAGACTCATTGTTAATTAGAATTACATTTTATCTAAATTTTCACTTGCACAGGTGAGATTCTGAGTTTATTATTCACTTTTAATACATTAATAACATTTATATGGAAAGTTCTAATAAAGAATTGAAACTTATGCATTACCCATTTAGATGCAGATAGGAATGGTTCACCAAAAAGAAGATAAACCGTAGATCACAGAATAGACTCCCAAACTGACTGACTGTCCCGCTAATGGCCTCCTCGACCGGACCTCCCGTACAGATTTCCCGCAACGGTCTCGTTCCTTCCCCAGTCAAGTTCGAAGTCCAAAAATGACAAAGTCCTTTAGTAATATTGTGGTGGAATAATGGAAAATAGGAAAAATGGTGTGGCAAGAAATACCAACGGCAGCAGTAGCATCAATAGCAGCGGCCACAGCAGCAGCAAAAGGCAACCCAAAGAAGCAGCCTATAGAAGCAGCCCCTCCCACATAGGAGTAGTCCCTCTTATACCCTACTTCTAGCTTACTACACAAAAAGTTGCAATCCTTAGGGGCAGGAATCACGCGAATTAGTCCATTTGAGGGGTGGTGACAATCACCTCATCGCCTTCCTTGTCCAAACTGGTTTCGGGGATAGTTAAGAGTACAATGATTCTCATGACCTTTGGGTAAAAGCAGTCCAATTTGTCCATTCATTTTGTTGCATTCCCGATGGTCACAATTTAGTTAGTCCATTGTCGCTTAATACTTTTCTCATTTATTCCCACGAATACGCGCTGAGTCTTTCTTGGCACCCTCCTTATGGCAGGTCAACGTGACCTTGACATCTCTCACTTCGTGCACGGGCTGTACCCACGTGGTTCAGCTCCTTTATTTCTTCCGCTTAGAGGCCATCTTTGACTTTTCACGTGACCTCATCTGTCTCGGCAGCCATTTTCGCAGCATGGGCTAACAGGCCAGAACGAACTATCATAAGAACAAACACAACCAAAATTAAAGCAAAGAAAATAAGCCTTTCTGTTTACCACCCGCCATTCTAAAGACCCGTGTTAGGTGTTACCTAGCAAAAGCAACATTTAAAGCCATTTTACTTACCATCCGCATTCTTTGCCACAATACAATTCTGCTACATAGCATAAATCATGCGATTTTACTCTAATTAGTACGCAAATCACAATATTAGTGTCAATCAACTTCACAATTGTAAATAAATTAGATTTTGCACAAATTGCGGTTACCCTTATGTAGTGTTTACTAAAGGTGCATTTGTTGATTATCTCATGCTCCATCAAACAATTAGTATCGTTAATTTATTAAAGCTCATTAATTTTCCAAGGGGGGTACAAATTATTTTATTTACCCTGCTCCATCAATTCCCCCTTTGGTGATTTTTGATATCCCCACAAAAACATATTCTACAACTTATCAGATAAATGTTTCTTGTCCACTTGCTTTTGTTAGTTCATACAACGGTGTTTTTCTCATCTTGTGTTTTAGACCTTTTGTATATGTTCTCTTTCAATTCTTCCAATTCTATTTCTCCCATTTCCCGTTCTCTTCCTTTATTTTTCTCATTTTCTCTTTTTATTCTATTTTCTCCTTTTAATACACACATATGCTAACTTTACTGATAACATTACTAATATTATCACTGTTACTGATGTTAGTATTTTCCCAATAAGAGAACCACCTATCTCTGTGAACCATTTTTGCATTGAGGAAAACTCTTACCAAGTCTCTCCCAGACACCTTCAACCTCCAGTGGAGCAATTTCTTTGTGCAAGTCAGTAATATTCTTTATATACTTCTGTATATTCTCACTTTTATCTGGAATGTAAGTGCAACAATGTTGGACTTTCAGCATTCCACAGACTCCACCATCTTTTGCCAAAAGAATGTCAAGGGCAAGTCGATTTTGCATTACCATAGCTCTCATGGCAACCATTTCAGTATTTACCATCGAGAACCCTCCAGCAGTATTCGTTGATAAACGATCTACTACTGTGGACAATTTCCGAATCTTGAATGCATTCAAAGATATACCCACTGCTGGTATCAATGCTCCAAAAATGTCACCTACTATTTCTGAGAAGCTTTCCCTTCTCCTACGTGTTAATGTTTTACCTATCTCGTGTATTCCTTTTGTTCCTCTCTCCACGTGAAAAATCTTTGGAAAGACCAGGCCTAAATAGCACGTTCCGTACCAATGGTCCGGCAACCTATAATAAGCTCTATTTCCGCAAATATAATAGATCCCTGGAAATACTGGATCTTTTCCTCCTTTAAATCCCCATCCTCCTAAAATTTTATATGTATCTCGGCATTCACTGGAACCCACGAAATAGTTATCATATATAGTCTTATTTCTACTAATACACAATTTTCCCTGTTGGGGCCAATCTAGAACCATAGCTGCATTTGTTTCTCCTTTGTCATGATTTTTCTCTTCAAACGCCCAAAGTGGTGTTTTTGTCTTTTCTTCTATTACCTTTCTCTGAAATTTAACTCTTCTGTTTTCTACCATATCCAAGAAAATCTTTTCCTCTTTCTTTAATTCACAGGTAAGATTGTGTCTAACTATAAACTCTAACGTTAACTCTTTATTTTCTAAGAAAAATTCTCCAAACATTTTCGCATTTTTCACCCTATTTAGTTCAGGGATTACGGGAACTTTCGCAAAAACAGTGTCTATGTCAGTGTAATCATATTCTAATCTACCTGTTTTATAAAACAAACTAGCTAAAACGCTACAAGTTATCCCATACGTCAAAGGAAGGTGATGATAAGTCACACCTTCTGTGACTGACGCGGGTAACTGCATACAGACATAACAATCCCTCACATCCATTGTCTCCACATATTCATACAACAGTTTCGTGAAGACATTCTTGGAGAAATCAGTTATAGACTTATCCTTATGTAAATCAGTACTATCTACTAATGCTGCAGTGTTTTGTGTGATAGCTTCTTTATTCTTTTTCGTGTTATTCCCTATTACGGATGTTTCTTCTACAACTAACCTAAGTGGAATTATTATTGCTAGAATAAGCCAAATAAACATTAGCAATCCTGTACAAAAGAAACACATTCTACACCATGGGCCCGATTCACAGAACTAACTTACGTCAAAAACGTAAAGTTAGTACCTTTTGGTATTCACAGAATACACTTACTCATTTTGGTATTCACAGAATACACTTACTCATTTTGGTATTCACAGAATACACTTACTCATACCTAACTTTATGTCCGCATTGGACCGGAGATTCCGGTCGCTGTAGAGATTCCGGCCGCTAGTGAGATTCCGCCGCTTGTGGAGATTCCGCCACCGGCCGGAATCTCCACAACCGGCCGGAATCTCCACAAATGGCCGGAATTTCACAAACGGCCGGAATCTCCGGCCGGAATCTCCACAAACGGCCGGAATCTCCACCTCCGGGCCGGAATCTCCACCTCCGGGCCGGAATCTCCACAAACGGCCGGAATCTTCACCACCGGGCCGGAATCTCCGGCCCGAGTGCGGACATAAAGTTAGTATGAGTAAGTGTATTCTGTGAATACTAAAATGAGTAAGTGTATTCTGTGAATACTAAAATGAGTAAGTGTATTCTGTGAATACTAAAAGGTACTAACTTTACGTTTTTGACGTAAGTTAGTTCTGTGAATCAGGCCCCATCTACGTAGAAACTCACATCTAGATCTTCTATTCTCATGTGTCTACCATGTTGTACTATTATCTAGCTATATATATATATATATATATATATATATATATATATATATATATCCAAGAAAGAAGTGACTCAAACAGATAGATTCACCAAAGAACAAAATATATTTCAACTACTAAGTAGTTGAAATATATTTTTGTTCTTTGGTGAATCTATCTGTTTGAGTCACTTCTTTCTTGGATATTTTATTTCTTTGTGACTCATTGTATCCTTTGGGATCCAGATTTTTGCCCTGGCTGGCTGTTGTTTTCTTGTGATCCTCCATCTTCAAGTATATATATATATATATATATATATGTACAGAAAATGTGTCACCACACCTCAGAAATGACTTTTCAGCCACTCTACCCTTTACTTTGTCTCGTTTCGGTGCTTTCTTCAGTTCTTTTCAGAACTCTTTCTTGTCTTGTTCGGTTTTTTGTGTCCAGTCCGGGTTTCTTTCTTTGTCTTTTCAGTTTTGGTGCAATTCACTTTCACCCATTTGTTTACAGCTTTCGTCTGGGCTTTTGTGACTGTTATCTTCTTCTTTAATATCGGTCAATGCGATGTATAGCCACTCAGGTGACTTATATTTCAAGTTAGGTCTCTTCACTCTTTTTGTTTTCTGTAATTGTTTTCCACTTTGTTTTCCTTGTCCCTTTTGACTGGTTATTTCATTTACTTGTTCCGCATCATCTCTGTTCAAATTTATTATCTTATATCTCAGTCTTTTAACTTCGTGGGGCCAATTGTCTCCTTTTCTTGGCCTTTTTAGTTCGTTTTCCTCTTCCTCTCGTTCAGCTCTCCAAGTTCTCTTTCTTGGTCCCAGTCTTTGCTTTCTTTCTTCTTCACTTTCTTCTGATTCCGTCTCAGACCTTACTTCACTTCCTCTAACCTTGAACCTTATGATCTCTGTTTCGTTATCTGAATCTGAACCTTCTTGTTTCTCTTCTATTGGGACATTTGATTCTATCCCTCCTCAATTGTCTTCCGCATTTGTTTTAATCTTTCTATCTGAATCTAAATTTCCCTGTGTTTCTTCTATTTGTTGGTCTGTCCCTACCACTCCTCGGGTTTCTTCCGCTTCTTCCCCTATCTCTCTATCTGAATCTAAGTCTCCCTCAGTTAACTCAACTATCTCTGGAGGAATTCTTCCATAACTTGTACTTGGTTGTTCGCTGTCACTGTCTCTTGGTTCAGTTTCTTCTTTTATAATGTCAGTTCTTGTTTTTCTCTTTTGTCTCTCATCAGATTCAGGTTGGTCTGTTTCAGATTCTGTACTGGTATCCGATATTTCCAGTTGTCGACTTACAGGTCGAGCTTCAAGATCTGGAACTTTGATCGTTTCAGGTTCTTCTTCAGTTGTCATACTTGTACCTGGTTCTTCCAGATGTCGACTTACAGGTCGATCTTCAGGATCTGGAACTCTGCTTGTTTCAGGTTCTGCTTTGGATGCTGAGCTGGTATCAGATATCTCCAGATGTCGACTTACAGGTTGAGCTTCAGGATCTGGAACTCTGATGGTATGACTGGCATGAACCCAATTTTTCACACCTGCACATTTTACAGCAGTCGTTGTCACCAGGATCACTTGACGTGGCTTATCCCAGCGAGGAACCAAACAGCTTCTTCTTCTGTGGACTTTTATGCAGACCCAGTCTCCTGGACTCAAATCATCAGCTGGTTTTCTTTCAAAAGTGGTCGCAACCGGGCCAACCTGATGAAACACAGAATGTACCACATCAGCCAATCCTTTGCAATAGTCCAATATGAGATCATCAGTTATAGTCAGCAGTTTGTTGACAGGTACATGTGCTTGTCTCATTGCTCGTCCCATGATTATTTCATGAGGACTTAGACCTGTTTTTCTGTCAGGTATGCTTCTGATAGTCATCAGCACCAATGGCAGGGCATCGGGCCATTTGAGTCTTGTGGCTTGACACATTTTCCCTAACTTATTCTTTATTGTTCCATTTACTTGTTCTACCAATCCAGAATCCTCTGGTCTGTAGGCACAGTGTAATTTCTGTTGAATGTCAAGTGCTTCACATATCAATTGGATTAGTTCATTTTGGAAATGTGTTCCTCTATCTGTTTCGATCGTTACTGGAAAACCATATCTCGGAATGAATTCTCTCAGTAGGAGCTTAGCCACAGTAACTCCATCATTCCTTCTTGTCGGATAGGCTTCCACCCAACGAGAAAACAAACAAACGACCACAAGAACATATTTCAATCTATTGCTCGGGGGCATTTCAATAAAATCTAGTTGCATTCTGGTAAAAGGACCTCCTTCCCGTCCTATTGTTCCTAGACTCACTACTGTTTTCCTTCCTGGATTTATCTGTTGGCATGTAAGACATCTTTGACAGAGACTTTCAGCTATAGCTCTAAATTTTGGGTTGTACCAAGTCTGTCTGAAAAGTCTGATCATGGCATCCCTACCAATGTGAGCTTGTCCATGGTACATCCGTGCCATATTAGAAATCATGCTATCAGGCATAACTGGTCTTTCATCTCTATAAACCCAAACGTCATCTTCCTCTCTTTGTCTGCAACCTGCTTTTATCCAACCATCTTTCTCCTCTTCATTTGCTTCTTCCTGCAATTGCCTTACCTCATCCCAGGTTTTGACCATGTTAGTAAACAGCAAGGGACATGAAACATTCTCTTTTTCTCTCCTCCTATTCAGTGAGACCATATTTCTGGCACAATATTGGGCTATTTCATCTGCATATTGATTTCCCACTGTAATATAGTCAGTTCCATTTTTGTGTGCAGCGCACTTCACCACTGCAATCTGTTTAGGCAGCTGTATCGCCTCAAGCAATTTCTTCACAAACTCACCGTTCCTAATAGGAGTTCCTGCAGACGTCAAGAAACCTCTCTGGGACCAGATCTGTCCAAAGTCGTGGACCACTCCGAAGCCATACTGGCTATCTGTGATCACCGTAATTCGGACGTTCTTTCCCAGTTTGCACGCCTGAATCAGAGCAATCAGCTCAGCCACTTGGGCTGAACGTATCCCTCTCAAACAAGATGCTTCCATTATAGCTGCTACTGTACACACAGCATACGCAGCACTTAAAACTCCTTCACTTGTTCTCAGACATGACCCGTCCACAAACATCACATAATCTGATTCTTTTAAGGGCTCATCTTTAATATCTGGGCGAGGCTTTGTGCAAAATTCAAGCACATCCAGACACTTATGATCAACTTCATCCTTGACTCCTACATTTTCTTCATCTGGCAGTGAAGTTGAAGGATTCACACTTGTGCATCTATCAATGGTTACATTGTCTGCACTCAAAATCACTTTTTCGTACCTAGTCAGCCGACTATGTGTCATGAATTGGGTTTTGGTTCTAGTCAGAAGAATTTCAACAGAGTGTGGAACATATACTCTCAGTGGATATCCCATCACAATGCCTTCACTCTGTTCCAGACTCACACAAGTAGCCGCTACTGCTTTCAGACATCCAGGCAATGCCTTTGCTACTGGGTCTAAAACAGCTGAAAAATAAGCAATTGGTCTTTTCATTCTTCCATGCCTTTGCACTAACACTGAAAGTGCACATCCATCTCTCTCACTACAATACAGCTCAAATTCTTTTTCATAATCAGGCATTCCTAATGCCGGTGCCTCACACAACTTTGTTTTCAGTTCTTTGAAAGCCTTCATTTCTTCCTCATTCAACTCAATCGGATCTCTGACATCTCTTTTTGTCAATCGCTGTAAAGGTTTTGCAATTAATGAAAATCCACTTATCCACTGTCGGCAATATCCAACCATTCCAAGGAACATTCTCACCTCTCTTTGTGTCATCGGGGCTCTCATTCCTCGGATAATCCTTATTCTTTCTGTCGTTACCTTTCGCATCCCTTTCTCAATCTTATGACCTAGGTATTGTACCTCCTGTTGACAAAATTGCAGTTTTGATGGGGACACTTTGTGCCCTCCCTCTGCCAAATGATTCAGTAAAGCAATTGTGTCGGTAACACATGCTTCTTTAGTCTTTGATGCCACTAATAGGTCATCAATGTATTGGACCATCACAGATTTTTCAGGCATTTTTAAATCTTCCAATGATTTTTTTAGGATCTGATTAAAGATTGAGGGACTTTCCTTATACCCTTGAGGAATTCGGCACCATGCCAAAATACGCTCTCCGAACCGGAACGCAAATAATGGCTGGCTGTCTGGGTGTAACGGAATAGAGAAAAATGCATGGCACAAATCAATAACTGTGTACCATTCTGCATCATGTGGAATCTGATACAGTATTACAGCGGGGTTTGGCACAATTGGACAACAAGGAATAATGATTTTATTTACCTTCCTCAAATCCTGCACTATCCTATATGTCCCATTCGGCTTTTTCAACCCCATTATAGGTGAATTACATGGGCTACTCATCAATTCTTTCAAAATTCCTTGTTCAATCATTTTATTAACTACAGGTGTTATTCCTTCAATAATTTCTGGTGTTAATTTGTACTGTGGAGTATTTGGGAAATTTGTTCCTTCTCTTACAGTGATTTTTACAGGGTCTACTCCTCTCATTAACCCAATGTCTTCGCCTGTTAAATCCCATACATCAGATCTGACTGTTTCTTTCAATTCAATTGGGATTTTCTCTGCGTCAAACACAGGAAACATGTCATTTACTCCTGGTTCTAGTTCTGCCATTGTCATTTTATACAGGACATCTTCATCTGGTGTTTGGAAAGCAATACCATCCGGGGTACAATAGATGGTGCAATTAATTTTACAAAGCAGATCGCGTCCTAGCAAATTTACAGGACTGCAATGACATACCACAAACCGATGCATCTCTTTGAATGGTCCAACTTTCACCTCTACTGGTTGGGTAAGAGGTGCTTTAATCTGTTGGTTTGAAACACCTACAACTTGGATATATTCTCCTGAGAGAGGAAGGTTTGGAATTTCCACTGATCTAACAGTAGAACGGGTAGCTCCAGTGTCCACAAGGAATGTAACATTTACACCATTCACTTCTCCATCCACAAATGGACCTGACTGATCTACCTCTAGAGTTTCGCCAAGCACGCACTCTTCTTCCTCTCCTAGGCACCGTCATAAACTTTCATCCGATTCATTTCCATCCTGCCGTAACCAATACTGCGACACTGCAGCTGCGCGCAGCAATTTTGTTACCTGCTCTCCTCCGTAGAATCCTGTCTCTGCACTGTATCTCTGGGGGTTTACACTCTTTGGAAGAGGTGGTTGTGGCACCTGACTCTGTTGAGTAACTACCTGCGGTTGTTGCAGCTGTTGGTAACTCACCTCATTCTGCACCTGTGGATTTAATGGTTGATTTTCTGTATTAGCTTTTGGAGGAAATTTACACTTGTTTCTCCAATGCCCTAACTTTCCGCAATTATGGCATGGCCATTTCTTTTTAGCCTCTTCTATACTCATTTGACCTTTTCCCTTACCTATATTCGGTTTGGATTTAGTCTGTCCTGCATCACCAGACTGATTATTCATTTGAGCCTCTTGTTTTTCTGCAACCTTTACTTGTGCCCACATCACTTTTTCTTTTAGTTTACGCTGTCTACACTCAATGTCATCACTACAATATTTGGCATACCTTAGTACCTCATCTACAGTGCTATTCTGTCAACACAACATATGCTGCTTAATCATTTCACTTATTTCAGGTTTCAATTCATATACAAATCTATATACGAAATGACTCATGTCCTTTTCACTCAAAGTCTCATAACCGCTATACTGTTTGAAAACCAAAAGCAACCTTTCATAATAGGCGTGTACAGATTCCTTACTTTCCTGAGTTGTTCTATCAATCTTTACCCAATCTGTCTCTTTCGGTGGAATCTTATTTTTCAAAAATGTGACGGCTTGTTCATACTTTCTCATCACTTCTGGACCTGGCGCTCCAGTTTTTGCATCTCTTGGATATTCTTCCTTTGGCCAATCAATTGTAATCTTACATTCTGACCATAAATCTGCTGGCACTACAATTTCAAACAATCCATCCAAATCTTCCCACAACACCTTTGAAACCTTTACAAATCTTTCCACTGTCTATACCATTCTACGGGTTTCTCTCCCAATCTTGTGAAGTCATTTGTAAATGACAATATATCTTGTCTGGACCATGGAACGTGTACATAGCTACCTCCTTGAGTTTCCCTCATCGGATATTCCAGTGCTATTGGTTCCTTTTCCTTTACCGGAAAAGCCAATGATGCTTTATCGGTCGTTCCCTCCTTTCTTCTTATCCACCTGCTCCTCCATCTGTCCACATCTCCCCATTTTCTCAATAACACAATCAGTTCCTTTATCTGGGTTAATCGTCCTGATGTGTTCAGATTTTCTATATCCTTTTCACTAAAATCTACCCTATACGGTTTCTGCAATCCTCTGATTTTTCCATATTCTACTCTTAGTTCATTTGCTGTTTCTTCCAGTTTTTCATGCAAATTCCTAGCTCTCCAAGTAACACTTTTACACATGAACATAAGTTCGTCATCCTGATAGGATTTCAATCTATCTGTACCAATAGTCCCTAAAATCAACTCTTCCATGTCTATCTTTAGTCTGATTACATCAAATGGTTGCGGTTCTGCATCTTTCTTCTGTAAATTCCTCATCCACTCATTTAATTCTTCTGGAGTCGGACCCACAGGGGTACTATTTATTTCTATCCAATTTGTACTTCTCTCTGGGGTCTCAGTTGCTGACTCAGTTCCCATAGGAATCCTATTTATCTGACTCTCATTAACCGTCAAATTTGTAGGTAGACTCGATCTATATGAGCCAACCAGATCTCTTGTCTCTCTAGTTTCTGGAATTATCCCTTCTCTCATTCTTTGCATATTCGAGTTCATTGGAATTGTCAAGGAATGCTCATCTATTCTTTGGTTTTCAAATACCGGTATTACTGGTCCTATTGTCACTGGCACAGTCACGGCTTCCATGTTCATAGGTTAATTCTCTTATTTTCTCAGTCAATTCTCTTGTGGTTCTTGCTAACTCAGCTGTATTACCACTATCAGGCTTCGCACTCTGTGGAGTTTCTGATTTTTCATAAGACCTATTTATTTCATAATTTCGTTCAGGGCTTTGATTCCTCACAGTTTCCATTGGTGGTGCATTTGGAGTCACCACCGCAGAGTTCTGTTGATATGGAGGTGGTTTTCTGTTTAAAATGTCTTCCAGCAACTCATCCTCTGTGTCGCTACCTCCATACCCATACCTCTCTGTTACTGCATGTTTCTTTTTCTCCGTACACTTTCTCCCTGTAACTTCTTCAACTGTTCTGACAGGAAACAAACCATCCGTCATATTAGCATACCTCCATCGTCTCATCCTGTCTTCATGATTCACTCCCCATACTCTTCCAAGGACTAAACTATAATTCTTTGCACCTCTGTGTCTTTCTCTTTCATACATCTCATCTTCCCATTCACCTAACGCTTCAAACTGTGTTGGTCTAGGTCTCGGTTCAAGTTTCATCATTTTCTCACTCAAATTTCGAAGTACAGCTGTGCTAAACGAACCGTTTTCTGGAAACGCCAATACTTTATCGTTCTGAGTATATTTTGTCCAATTTTCCAACCAAATGCAAGTATGATAACCATATTTCAACATCATATGAGAAGCTGGCGTTTTCGGCGGAGGAAGTACTTCTCCTTCCCTAGTCACTACCTTCTTGTCCTTCTTGAAAAAGTTTTTAATCTTCGACATCCATGACGGTTTCTCTCTACCATGCTCATAATAAGACATATTGCACGATTCTTTCTCTCCAACAAACTCACGAAAATTCTTCACTACTCTGTTCTTTCTACTGTTTGGCTATTCGGACCTATCCCAGCGCGTCTCACACCAACGCACCAATCCGAAAACTCTACGTCACTCTCAACTGACCTATCCCAGCGCGTCTTTACACCAACGCACCAATCAGGAAGCTCTTCGTTTTCCCACAACTGGCCAATACCAGCGCGGTCTTTGTTGACGTCAGTTCTACTCCTGTCTTTTCTGACCCCTCCTTTACAATAATTATCGGCAGTTTTCTTACCTTCTTTTCTCGACTGAATTTTATTAGTTACAACGTAAAACACATTACCATTGCCTGTTTTCGCTAAACAAAAGAAATAGTTTGCTCTATCTTACAAGAATACTGTTTCGTTCGATAAGCGTAGCACTTCTCTCTACCTTACCCTTCTCTCAAGCAAGGGGTAAACCCGTTTCTCTGGGGATAAAATACATGCGGAGACTACACTGCTCCTGAGAATTAAGGCCAGAGTTTCACAAGAAAACCTGTTGCTATTTCACTCATACGCGTTTTTATACATGAAATGTCCCTATCATAACACAATCCTGTGTTATCACCAATTTTGAAAAATCAGACAATGCACAATTCCGTGTGACTTCTCTTGCCTCACGTGTCCACTTCCTACTTCCCGGAAGCTTCAAAATTTCGACTTACACATAAGATAATACAATTCGACACGAAGTGTTAGACATGAATAATCAATAATGAATAATCAAAATATCAATAATCACCAAACTAATCTATAGAAACCATAACTCTGCTACCAAGAAATCTGATCCAGCGCGGCTAATATAAATTTCTCCTCAGGACACGAATCCAGGTAAATCATTCACATCTATTAAACCATATGACGGTGGGGCCCATAACACCGCATATCATACATTCATTCACTCACTGGATTACACACCAAGGAGAAATGTGTTGCTGGAGGAATGGGATACCTTGTTAAATTTGACAGAATAAAGCCTCGGACATCATATACATTAGCTTTTGATCCTGTCAGTTCCAAAACATCAAGGTATTCCGCTCTTTGGTCGATGGACCAACTAGTAGAATAAGTTGATGGTGATTAAGACCAGCTCAATCACTTTAAAACCTGTTAAACTTTAAACTTATTAATGAACTAAAGAACCACAGACTCATTGTTAATTAGAATTAAATTTTATCTAAATTTTCACTTGCACGGGTGAGATTCTGAGTTTATTAATCACTTTTAATACATTAATAACATTTATATGGAAAGTTCTAATAAAGAATTGAAACTTATGCATTACCCATTTAGATGCAGATAGGAATGGTTCACCAAAAAGAAGATAAACCGTAGATCACAGAATAGACTCCCAAACTGACTGACTGTCCCGCTAATGGTCTCCTCGACTGGACCTCCCGTACAGATTTCCCGCAACGGTCTCGTTCCTTCCCCAGTCAAGTTCGAAGTCCAAAAATGACAAAGTCCTTTAGTAATATTGTGGTGGGAAAATAGGAAAAATGGTGTGGCAAGAAATACCAACGGCAGCAGTAGCATCAATAGCAGCGGCCATAGAAGCAGCAAAAGGCAACCCAAAGAAGCAGCCTATAGAAGCAGCCCCTCCCACATAAGAGTAGTCCCTCTTATACCCTACTTCTAGCTTACTACACAAAAAGTTGCAATCCTTAGGGGCAGGAATCATGCTAATTGGTCCATTTGAGGGGTGGTGACAATCACCTCATCGCCTTCCTTGTCCAAACTGGTTTCGGGGATAGTTAAGAGTACAATGATTCTCATGACCTTTGGGTAAAAGCAGTCCAATTTGTCCATTCATTTTGTTGCATTCCCGATGGTCACAATTTAGTTAGTCCATTGTCGCTTAATACTTTTCTCATTTATTCCCACGAATACGCGCTGAGTCTTTCTTGGCACCCTCCTTATGGCAGGTCAACGTGACCTTGACATCTCTCACTTCGTGCACGGGCTGTACCCACGTGGTTCAGCTCCTTTATTTCTTCCGCTTAGAGGCCATCTTTGACTTTTCACGTGACCTCATCTGTCTCGGCAGCCATTTTCGCAGCATGGCCTAACAGGCCCGAACGAACTATCATAAGAACAAACACAACCAAAATTAAAACAAAGAAAATAAGCCTTTCTGTTTACCACCCGCCATTCTAAAGACCCGTGTTAGGTGTTACCTAGCAAAAGCAACATTTAAAGCCATTTTACTTACCATCCGCATTATTTGCCACAATACAATTCTGCTACATAGCATAAATCATGCGATTTTACTCTAATTAGTACGCAAATCACAATATTAGAGTCAATCAACTTCACAATTGTAAATAAATTAGATTTTGCACAAATTGCGGTTACCCTTATGTAGTGTTTACTAAAGGTGCATTTGTTGATTATCTCATGCTCCGTCAAACAATTAGTATCGTTAATTTATTAAAGCTCATTAATTTTCCAAGGGGGGGGTACAAATTATTTTATTTACCCTGCTCCATCAAAGCCTATACATCACACGCACAGTACTATCATACACGCCTGTGCTACCACTGCAGGACACACCGCGAGTTGGCAGTGTCATGACCACTCAGAGTTAACGACCTGGCTAGCAGCTGGAGTCCAAACACTGGGAGACTTATATCAAGAAGGGGTACTCCTACCATATGGCACACTTGCAGAACTGAGCAACTTGCCACCGGGCCAATTCCCATAGAACTACTCCCTCCTGGTGGCCCTCAGAGATAAATGGGGTGGCATGACCTCAGAACTGGTGTATAATAATTCCACAAGATTCCCAATGTTTCTTGCACAACATTTAGAGGAACAGAAAAATCTCTAAATCTTTTTCGAAATATTCTTTTGAGGAGTCCTTCCTCAGGACGACTTGATATATGAAGTAAAAGTTCAAAATCAAGATATTCTGGAGAAAAAAATACAATATGTGGAAAAACCCGCTTTGAGAAACCAAAAATGTAATGGGAATACTTTCCCAATGTGTTATAGGTTTTAGAGAAAAACAGTGCACTGATCCAAAAAACAACACAAAACAAAAGACTGCCACAAAACAGTATTCCAGCTAAGGATTAGCAAATTCAGACACTAGATTATGTGTCCTTGGCATCGGGGAATAGATACCGTAATTGCTACGTGAATCCACCATAGCAGGAATATGATACAGGAGACATGGTCCTTAGGTACAGCGTCCAAAATAGGCTCTTCGATATCAGAGCTTGGAGCAATGCCTGCCGTAAGTGCGCATGAAATCCAAAGACAACAACAAGAAAGCAATAAAACCAGCATGAGTGCTGGTAGTGAGAAATTCTTCCGGGGGTCAAGAACCAGAAATAAAACCAAGCACCAAGGTTCGGGAGGGCAGTATTGAAATACTCTCTGCCCTCCTTTATTCAAGTGTTTCTTCGGCTGTGCAGAGAACGATCCTTGCCAGCTGAGTCAAAAAATAGAAAGCACCAATTCCTGAAGATGAAAATCAGGAAATAGAAGGGAAAGATATAAGAAAGGAATGTATGATTAAACAACTACCACTTTTATAACGAGTGCCTAAACCACGAAGGCTAAACAACGAAAAAATCCTAACCACTATGTATTCAACCACAACTTACTTGAACCACGAAAATTAGTCTATTGCCATATTGTTGGAATCTACCACTTCGTTCAAAACAATGCACGATTGAAATACGAAAAAAATGTAATTAAATTAAACACTTCTATTGAAAAGTATTTTTAGTAAATAATCTTGAAATTAGCAATCATTTCATCGTTTATTAAAAATACAGATGAACTTACAAAGAGACAGTAATGAACGGTAGAAAACTGTGAAATATAGGTCCATCGTCTGTTTTTACAGTATCGACACACTCGAATGCTTATTAAAATGGCTGTATGACAAAGGTTAAAATTACTTAAAATGCACTATTTAAAGCGATTTTTTTAAAAACAAGTTCTGACAGAAAATAAAATTTAACGAATATCGGATTCCAGAACATATTTTCATTTTCAATAAGTATTCACACGAATAAAACATATAAAAAACGGCCAACCACCCACATAGAACATTCGCATCGAGCACAGGTCATCATTGCATCATTGAAAAACAAACCTACAGTGCCATCTACTAGCCTCACAAGGTTAATTAAAACAAAGTCTATTATAACAAAAACATAAAATATATTAAGGAAATGTACAAATCAATTTAATAAACATATTATCTTTAACCTTTTTACAAAATTGAAAACAGTAAGCGAAAACATAAAAAAATATATATAATTATAATTATTGGTTTAGGAGGTCGTGGTTCAGGTCCAGTAGTGGTTTAGGAGGTCGTGGTTTAGGGACAGGTAGTTGTTTAGGATTCATTGTTAAGCCCACTCGTTGTTACAATTTCGTTATTAAGGCTGTTTCCCATAAGAAAGGTATGAAAACGTGCTTTCTTTAAGAAAAACCTCCAAAAGCTGTTCCAAGCCCCTAACAACAAAGGAAACCATAGTCAGAACAAAGGAGTATATATATGCCTCGCTGAGGTAATTAATGCGGATGTGAGCTACGGGACGTAACAGTACCCCCCCCGTCAAAGGCCACCCCACTGGACGAGGCTTGGATAGTTGACTGGCATGAAACTGATGCACCAGACGAGGAGCATGTATGTGACTGTCAGGTTCCCATGCATGATCATCGAGGGAATAACCCTTACAATCCACCAATTAAAAAAGCCTACCCTGGCACCTCCTGGACTCAGTGATAGAATTAACTTCATATTCTTCATGTCCGTCAATTATCAGTGGACTTAGTGGGGGTAGGATCTATGTGGTCATAGTATATGGTTTAAGCAAGGAAGTATGAAAAACTGGCTGAATCCGGTATTCCTCAGGTAAGCCCAATTTCATAGCTACTGGGTTTATTACCTGATGAATCTTGAAAGGCCAACATACCGAGGCTGTAGCTTTCTTGATCCCCCAAATGTAAGTTTTTGGAAGGTAACCGAACCATATCGCCTGGAGCATAAGAGGGTGCAGGATGTCTATGTTTCTCTGCCTTACTTTTTATACTCCCCTTAGCTGCTAGTATATGTTCCTGTGCTTTTTTCCATATGTCTGTTAGAGTGGAATACAATGTATCTACTGCGGGTACCTTGTCAGTTGGTTGGATAGGTATAGCGCTAGAATGAAAACCCATAGAACAAAAAAGGGGACATACCCAAGGCTGAATGAAGACTGTTATTGCATGCAAACTCCACTATCGGTAGCGCTTTCACCCAACTGCTTGTTAAAGATGTTAAGAGACAACGGAGATATTGTTCCATGGACTGATTAGTCCGTTCCATTTGTCCATCAGATTGTGGAGGATAGGTGGAGGATGATCGGAGTTCCTTATGTAGGGTGGAGCATAATTCTCTCCAAAAATAGGACAAGAATTGCACTCCTCAGTCTGATACAGCAGACGGCTTGGCATGCCATGTAGTCGGATAACCAGTTGTATGAATATGTCTGCTAGTTCTCTTGCAGTGGGTATTTTCGGCAAAGGAACAAAATGAACTGATTTCGTAAACAGATCTACAACAACAAGAATGGTAGTATCCCCTATTTCTTTAGGAAGATCGGTGATAAAATCATTACTTGTAGTGTGCCATGGAGAAGGAGGGATTGGAAGTGGATGTAATATGCTGCTGGGGGAGCGTGCAAGGCTTTATTGATGGCACAGACAGGACCGGAAGTCACAAACACATGTAGATCATGACCCAAAGTGTCCTACCAGAACTACCTAAGACATATTCTGTGTGTCTTAGTTATACCAGGATGACCCACCAATGACGAAGAATGACACGTTAGAATTTTTTCCTTATGTTCCGTTGGTATAAACAATTGAGTGCCATGATACAAAACACCCTCCCGTAATTTATACAAAGGATCCAACAACCAAGGAGTCAGATCTAATGATTTCAACTTGTTTTTGACCTCGACCAGAAATTAATTAGAGGAGCAATAAACAATGATCTGATTGTTGGCTAGCATGGGTGTCGCTCGGAGATAGAGGCATGATGTAAATGGGAAACATGCAAGATAGGGTATCAGATTTCACTTGTTGAGCAATGGGTCTCTATGTGATTACAAAGTCGTATTCATTAAAAAATAAAACCCACCTAATTTCTCGCAGTGTTAATGCTCACGCAGAGCAAAATAATTCACGATTTTTATGATGCATAAAGATCGTAACAGGATGTTTGGCCCTCCATAAGTAATGCCTCTGATGGAGCAAGGACTCGTAAATGAGACTTGCTCGGAAGCAATCCTTTCGTTTTAACTCGTTAACGAATTACTAACTATGCGTTTGTAATTAATAATTCGCATTTTAGAAAAGACATGCGGGACAGTGAAGCTTGCATATGTGTTTACTAACCATAACAACATGAACGTAGGACTAAAACGCACTCTAACAAGGGATCTTTACTGCGCATGCGTTTACTGCATCTACGTAGTATGACGCACTAATGCTTGGAGGGAAAATCTTGCGCCTGCGCAAAAGATATTAAAATGGCTGCTTGAAAGTTCACATGCATGGCACCTGCTTCGCAAAATAGAAAATACGTTTTTTATACTAACGCAAATGCAGAAAGGGTAATAATAAATAAAGTGGGTTAGAGTAAAGGTTGGTGGTATACAGTGAAACCATTTATTTTTGAGAATAACAATTCTTCTTTTGACTTTATTATTAGTGCGCATTTGGGCCTTCCAAACTTGTCTGAATTGAGCTGACTGACTTGACCCCACGCATGCGCACCAGAGAGAGAACAAGGAAGGATGAGTAAGGACTTGTCACTCGTCCAAGGCCAGAGAAGATGTGCCCTGGGAACATGAGGGTGAAGAGTTCATATGAAGAAGCCTTATTCATAAAGTTGAAACATTTTGTATTTATAAAGTTTGGAAATGTATGGGAAAGGAAATTATTTAATAAAGTTTAAGGGGATGGGTTAAAAGACAATGGTGCATTGAAATAAGTGAAATGTAAGCATGGTGTGATGATCATCCCCCCCCTCGCCTGACCAATCAGAGTTAGTATTTTGCGAAATTGAAACATTAATGAGTGGTACGTGAATATGGAAAGGTATAATTGAGGTAGTTTTAGTTAGCTAGAAGAGAGCAGCAGACACGGAAGAGAAGATTGTAGTCGGAGCTTTACGGGAGCACAGAAGCAGAGCTCGGGATGCTGTTGGTGCTGTGGGTGGTGCTGATGCTGTGAGACGCTGATGAAGAAACTGAATGCAGAACCATCTATTTAACTTAATTGGGTTAGAAAGAAGATCGCGGAAGAACCACGAGGAGGAAGAGAGTGTCAGAGAGGGGTGCGACGCTGTCGTCGGTATTTAGAGAGGTGAAGTATCCTGTCCTGATTCCTGTCCTGAAGTCTTTGTCTCCTGATCTATCCCGGGGGACCCTTACCAGCCCTTTGGCCAGGGGGTTGGTCTTCACACCATTCTTGGTAACTATAAATTCAGCGTATTGATAGATGTTCTTCTCTCTCTGTCCTCTCCTTTCTGAGCATAAGTTATTGTGTGAATCTGAATTATTATTGAGTATTGATTGAATTGACACTCTTGCGAATGAGGGTGTTTCTACTGAAGCTTTGAGATGGTTCACATTTCATTAATTTAGATAAAGATTTTAAAACTTCCCGAGTCTGTGATTATTTTATTAAAGAATGTTTAATAAGTTACGTTAATTATCACCATCAAATAGTTCCAACTAATGGTCCATCAACCAGAGGAAATAACTTTTTGATCAGTGAAAGGTTTAGTTAGAACAAGAAATATAACTATTCCTGAGACATGAAATCTATAAACTACAAGCTCCAGCGGTCTACTTGGTATTAGTGTGAGAAGTTATATGGGCCCAGGTGAGTATATGGTAGTGGAGTATTTGTTGTTAGTACACCGCTGGATCAGTTTTCTGGTAGCAGAGCTATGGTTATTATTGACTAGTTTGGTGATAAGTATTGATTATTGATTTATGTTTAACAAAAAGAGTTAGCGTCTTGTTTTATGTTGTCTGGAAAAATCCCGGGGAATGAATAGCGGGTGGCGATAGAAACCACACTGCAGTGAGGTTACTCGTCTGTTGAAATAACACTGAGAAGCTAGGTAGGGCTGGCAGTGTTAAATTAGGGACTATTTGCTGCGTAAAAGTGAGAGTGATTGATAGCAAAGAGTTCGCTAGTGAAACTTTAGGCGTTATATCACATAGAAAGGGTAACCCTGAAGGAGTAGCAGGTTCTTCTAAGCCTGATTGACAGCAAAAGGAGTTCGCTGGTGAAACTTTGGTCTCGAATTTCCCAAAACGGGTGACACCGGAAGAGTAGCAGGTTCTCTGGAGCTTATATGAAGGGTAAGCGGAAGGGTTTTACTCGCAGTGGAAAGAAATAAAGTATCCTTTGATTTAGTGGAACAGACAGAGTAGCGAATGTTTTTATGTCGTTAATAACAAAGAATTTTAAAGAAAATATTGAGAAATAAGTTTTTGTATTACCTTGTGAAGGGAGGGTCAGTTGCTGGAGTTATACTGACATCACAGTGAGCCGCGCTGGGATTGGTAGAAACAGCGGGCGTGTGACAGGAGCAGCCTTGTAAAGGAGGGGTCAGTAGAGAGGAGTAGAACTGACGTCACAGTGAGCCGCACTGGGATTGGTAGAAACAGCGGGCTTGTGACAGGAGCATCCTTGTAAAGGAGGGGTCAGTAGAGAGGAGTAGATCTGACGTCACAGTGAGCCGCGCTGGGATTGGTGGAAACAGCGGGGGTATGACAGGAGATGCCTTGTAAAGGAGGGGTCAGTAGTAAGGAGCAGAACTGACGTTAGAAAAAGGCCACGCTGGCATTGGTCAGATCACGAGCGTGAGCCTAATTATAATTGGATAGCTGGCTAGAAGCCGCGTTAGAATTGGTGGAGAGAGAGATTGTATGAGGGATTTTGATTTGACTGTTGGTACAAGGCACACAGGAAGAGGATTTCAAGGGTTTGCAGAATACAATTTTATACATCGTTCCTCAAGGATGTATGGAGAGAAAAGAAAATGTCATTTATAAAGAAAATTAAGAATTTCTTTGTAAAGGATAAGCCTGTGTTAACCAGAGAGGGAATTCCTATTCCGCCACCGAAAACACCAGCATCATTTATTGTGATGGAAAGAGGATATCATACTTGCGTGTGGTTGGAAAACTGGATAGAATATACGAAGGATGATGGAGTGTTAGCTTTTCCTAAAGATGGTACGTTTAATGGAAGGATTCTTCAGAATTTGAGATTGAAAATGAATGATTTAGAACCTAGATCTAGGTTAACGCAATATGAGGCTTTGGAAGAATGGGAGACTGAGTCATATGAACGAGAAAAATGCAGAGGTAAAGGAGGGGTCCCTACTCAAAAAACCCAAGGCAGACCCGAGCGACCTCAAGAACTTCCGGCCCATCTCCCTGCTTCCATTCCCAGCTAAGGTCATCGAGAAGATCGTCAACAGACAGCTCACCCGCTACCTCGAAGATAACAGCATCCTGGACCCCTCCTAGTCAGGATTCCGCAGCAACCACAGCACCGAGACCGCCCTCATCGCCGCCACAGACGACATCAGGATCCTGCTGGACAATGGCGAGATGGCGGCCCTCATCCTCCTGGACCTCTCCGCCGCCTTCGACACTGTCTGCCACCGCACACTACGCACATGCCTCCACGACGCAGGGATCCGAGACATGGCCCTGGATTGGACCACCTCCTTCCTTTCCGGCAGAACCCAGAGCGTCCGCCTCCCCCCATTCCGATCCGAAGCCTCTGAGATCATCTGCGGCGTACCCCAGGGATCTTCCCTCAGCCCAACACTGTTCAACATCTACATGGCTCCACTCGCATGCATCGCCCGACAGCACGACCTCAACATAATCTCCTACGCCGACGACACTCAACTGATCCTCTCCCTCACCAAGGACCCCCTCACCGCCAAATCCAACCTCCACGAAGGAATGAAAGCCATCGCCGACTGGATGAAGTGCAGCCGACTTAAGCTGAACACAGACAAGACAGAGATCCTCATCCTCGGCTCCAACCCATCAGCCTGGGACGACTCCTGGTGGCCCTCGCCACTAGGGGCACCCCCGACACCAACCGACCACGCACGCAACCTGGGAGTCATCCTCGACTCAACGCTCACCATGACCAAGCAAGTCAACGCAGTCTCCTCCTCCTGCTTCAACACCCTCCGCATGCTCCGCAAGATCTACAGGTGGATCCCGACAGACACGAGAAGAACAGTCACCCAGGCCCTCGTCAGCAGCAGACTCGACCACGGAAACGCCCCTCACGCAGGACCCCGACCAAGCTCATCAAACGACTGCAAAGAATCCAAAACGCCTCTGCACGCCTGATCCTCAACATTCCACGCCACAGCCACATCACCCCCACCTGAAAAACCTGCACTGGCTCCCTCGTCGACAAGAGAATCTCCTTCAAACTCCTGATCCACGCACACAAGGCACACCACAAAACCGGCCCAGCCTACCTCAACAGTCGACTCTCCTTCTACGTTCCCAACCGTCAGCTCCGCTCCGCCGACCTCTCCCTGGCCACCGTCCCGCGCATCCGGAGAACCACCACCGGAGGCAGATCCTTCTCTCACCGCGCCGCCAAGATCTGGAACACCCTTCCCTCAACCTACGACAGACCCAAGACCTGCTGACCTTCAGGAGACGACTCAAGACCAGGCTATTCGACCAGTAGCGGCAACAACCCCCCTCCTCTCCCTCAGCGCCTTGAGACCCTCGCGGGTAAGTAGTGCGCTTTACAAATCTTGTGATTGATTGATTGATTGATTGAGAGGTGGGAGATATAGAGGATTCTTTCCGAGACACTTGCATGAGACACGCGAAGGGCAGATGAAACAATGGAGGAGAGCTATGGTATCAGAAAGTTTATATCCCGTGTTAATGGCTGAGGAACAGTCTGGAGGAAAGTGTAAGGAGAAAACGAAACACCTGAATACAGCAGGATATGGTGAATCAGATGACGAGTTGTTAGAGGATATTTTAATTAAAAATCCACCGCCATATCAAGAAGCAACCAGTAAGGTTACCCCAAGTGCATCAGTAATGGGAGTGCCATTGACCCCACAGATTTTACATGATACGTCATATAGCAGTGTGTTGCAGGATAATGAAAGAGATGTTCTAAATAAAACTAGAGAAGAACTAGTTCAGAAGATAAGTCAATTAAATTTGAATACTGAAGCTTTGACAGTACCAGTGACTATTGGTCCAGTAATCCCATTGTACGGAGATAAAAAGACTTGCCAGAAACCACAACCTGTGACAATTCCATTAAATATTCCTAGGAAAGAAATAATAATTACAGATGATCAGGCTAGTGAAAGTGAGTCAATTATATCATTAATGGATCTCCCTAATGTGGAACCTTTGACTGAAACTCCAAAAAGAGTTACACCCATGAATTTGAGAGAAAGAAGACCTTTGGTTTATACAGGAACTGGAGGCGCAACAGTAATTACCTCTGAAGATATAGAAAGATGGGCACAGGAAAGAGATAATCAGAACCCAACACCAAGGATTTTAGACATCAGCAGATTGAAAGTGGAATTGGAAGAGATGATGACAGGATGTGTGGGCACAGAAAGATTGAATGCTTACAATGAAGAAGAATTATTATTTTTATGTAAGAGCATAACCAGGAGAGCAAGGGTATTTCTTGAGAGATTGACTGAAGTTGCTTCAGAGATTGGAATAGACATAGGGAAATCAAAGTTGTTACAGAAACCATATTGAGTGGATTTTACTGATAAAGATTTAGAAAGTGTAAATGCTTCTGGAAAGAGACTACAGATAAAGGAATTAATGAGCATTTTGTGAAAATGGGGAGACATTGATAAATGGAGAATTAGATGGATAAGAAAGAAAGAGGAAGTACAAGCGAGAGAAGCAGCAGTTGCATTTCCAATAAGAGAATCAAGTAAGGTGGAAAAATTGTGTCCAATGAGAGTGGTTCCTGGAGGAGGATATGTTCATGTTCCATGGAGTAGACAAGATATTTTGTCATTTACAAATGATTTTCCAAAGCTGAGAAAAAAACCAGTTGAATGGTATAAACAGGTAGAGAGATTTGTGAAGGTTTCAAAGGTTTTATTGAAGGATTTGGATGGTCTATTTGATATAGTGGTACCTGCTGATTTATGGACGGAATGTAAGATCACAATTGATTGGCCTAATGAGGAATATGCTAGAGATGCAAAGACAGGAGCACCCTCGGAGGAGGTAATGAAAAAGTATCACCAAGTGATTACGTATTTGAACGGGAAAATTCCTCCCAAAAAAACAGACTGGGTAAAAATAGATAGAACAACTCAGGAACCAAATGAATCTGTACATGCATATTATGAGAGGTTACTACAGGTGTTCAGGCAGTATAGTGGTTTTGAAAATATCGGTGACAAAGATATGGGACATTTTGTGTATCGGTTTGTATATGGTTTGAAACCAGAGATTAGTCAGATGATACAGCAGCACATGCTGCGTTGGCAAAGCAAGACAGTGGATGAGATTTTAAAGTACGCGAAATATTGCGGAGATGATATTGAGGCCAGGCGTAGGAAACTAAAAGAGAAAATGATGTGGGCACAAGTAAAATTGGCAGAACAACAAGAGGAGAAAACGAATGCCCAAAATAATAATCAAGTGAAAGAGAAGAGTCAGAATGATCAAGGAGCGAATGGTAATAAATATAGGGGACGAATGGACAGAGAAGAAGCGAAAAAGAAGTTTCCTTGTCATGCGTGCGGAAAGCTTGGACATTGGAAGAACGAGTGTAAGAGTACTCAGAATAATAAGAGTAATAATGGGCCAAATCAAAATTTAATCCCACAGACGCAGAATGAAGTACATGTGAATCAGCAGCAGCAGGTAGTTACTGCACAATATCAGGTGCCACCAGCTCCTATGCCAAATTTTGTGAATCATCGAGGTTTCAGTGCAAACACCGGATTTCAAGGAGAAAGTGGTAAGAATAGTAGAACGATTACACAATATTTGTTGCAGATTGATGAGGAGAGCTCGAGTTTCACACAATGACGGTGCGTGAGGAGGGAGGAAGAGGAATGCGTGCTTGGCGCATCCTTGCCGGTAGATCAGTCAGGTCCATTTGTTGATGGGAAAGTAGAAGGTAAAGACATTACTTTCCTATTGGATACTGGCGCTACCAGGTCTACTGTGAGAACAGCAGACATCCCAAACCTACCCCTCTCGGGAGAATCAATCCAAGTTGTAGGCATGTCTAACCAACAGATTAGAACCCCAATCACAAAACCAAAGGAGGTACACATTGGAAACTTCAAAGAAATGCATTGGCTTGTAGTTTGCGATTCCAGTCCTGTAAATCTGTTGGGAAGAGATCTATTGTGCAAGATGAACTGCACAATCTATTGTACACCAGATGGTGTCGCTTTCCAAACCCCTGATGAAGACGTTGAATACAAGATGATGTTAGCCAAACAGGGAACGGAAGTAGATGAAATGTTTTCATTAGTGACTGAAAATTAATTACCAGAAGAGTTGAGAGTAACAGTAAATCCAGAAATGTGGGATTTTACAGGAAAAGATATTGGGTTAATGACAAATATAGACCCAGTTAAAGTGACAGTGAAAGAAGGTGCAATGTATCCAAACACCCGACAGTACAAGATGAGTCCAGAAGTAAAGGCAGGAATTATTCCAGAAATTGAACGAATGGTTAAACAAGGTATTTTAAAAGAAGTGATGTGTAGTCCCTGTAATTCACCAATAATGGGACTGAAAAAGCCTAGCGGAAAGTACAGAATAGTATAAGATAGAAGAGACGGCCCAGAGATCCTGACTCTGGATATGAATCCCAGGGGTACCGGAGGAACTTGGCTCAAGGCTCTGGGCCTCCTCAGCCTCAAAAAGACATATAGGAGAAGTGTTATGAGCATATGTTCCTCTTTTTAGTTGTCACAATCAAAGGTCAAATCCTGATTCAGATGCAGCACAGTACACGTTAAATTGAGTGCAAATTTTTCTTTTTATTCATGAATTGATTTGGTCCATTGCACTCATTAGCATTTTCTGTTATTACATATGTTGTTCAGAAAAACAGCCGACACGTGTTTCACCCTATGTGGCAGATATTGCCTAGGGCTTTCTCAAGGCTGTAGTAGAAAAAAGGTGAGATGATGTCAGTTGTTTAGAGCACATGGCTTCCAAAACCGTAGAGAGAGAAATCACCCACCAAGTGCTAAGGTGAAGAGAATGAAAAGAAAAATATGTGCAAAAACCGTGAAGTGCTTTTTCTAATTAAAGAAAACAGCAAAAATGTAGGGTGAAGATCGAATAGTCAGATTTACCTATTTCCCAAAATATCAGAAAGGTTAACACCTAATAGTGATCAAGAAGTTTTCATTTCCTTATTTATTTATTTAAAAATTATGTAGAAAGGGACAGAGATAAAGCAGCTACGATACAGGACGAGAGAAGGTGCTGGTATAAGACATGTTAACGATATTCCCAAAATTCCAAGTTAGAGTGAATTACAGACAAAAAAGATCTAGGCATACACATGTTAAAAAGATTCTGGCAGATTTAAGTCATGCTTCATGTAAGTGAAGACTAGATTAATAGGTAGATGTACTATACCTAATCATGTTATTACAGCGGGCATAATTTAAAAAACTTCAATTTATATAAATTCCAAAAATGGCAACAGCAGTTTTGTAAGTCATCCAATTCTGCAAAAATAAACAGTGATACATTATTGTTTTCAATTCCATTGCATCAGTTAAAAGAGAATACAATTCTATTCAAAACACCCACAAGATATTCATTATATACAAACTCGTAGAGGTAGAGACATAAAATCACATTTTGATAAGGTAATAGTGTTCATTTTATAGGAAGGCATTGCACGATTCTTAGTATGTGTATTCATAAGTCAGCAAACTTGGTCCGAACTACAATGTTCGCAAATTCGCAAATTCCCTACCATTTTGTGTCAATAGCTAAATAAAACTATGGGGTTTAATATATAAATGAGAATATGAGGAATCAAATGTTCACTCAAGGCAGGACGTTTAAAGGCGCGCTCCTAATAGCACTAAGGAGAGTCATCATAACAGAGTCAAAAACGAAAGCTGACCGGCAGCACGACTGAATAACAGTCCGCAGCCGCTACCGCAGTATAGCCTGGACAAAGATGCATAAAACACTTACTTCAAGTTAGTGTCAAGAAGGTCTCACGTCTAATCCTCGGGTAAATCCGTAGCGCTGTAAGTGGGGGTAGGACGCACCATGTTAAATAGTACATTCAACCCGGGTGCCCCGGAAGTAGTACCCCTCACGTGATCGGAACGATTTACACGAAAAACAGAGAAAGTACAGGCATGAACTTATATCAAAAGATTAAGTACTATCTATACTACAGGCCAAGGCAAAGACAAAGCAACCATGCCTGGACTGTCAATATTAATAGACGCGGAGTGATCCTGATCGAGTTTAATTACAAAATAAAAAATTAATATGTCACTACCTCAGTGCATTATTAATTCGATATATTTATCCCCAATATAGGGTGGTTAGAATCGCTTAAGAAATGTCAACTAAGCATCATTGCTAGTACGATGGTGTCGAAGGATTGTGACATTGAGCTTATTAGAGCCAAAGCGCCGTAAAACGGCCGCCATCTTGGAATGGGTAAATCGAGGCCATAGACAAATTACAAAAAATAGTAACGGGTTTATACCAAGGGCAGGAGGGAATGAAGTAATTGTATTTTTAATAATTCTAGTTAGAAGATATATATAAAAGATTTGAGAATTGGAAGGAGTAGAGAACATTAACTGCCAGGAAATAAAAATGCCCATTATGAATTCGAATGTCTAATAACTGTAATGCACGTTGTGTTCCATAGTGGATACAGAATCAAGTGACTTATTCAAAAACCCTGGGTGGGGGATCACACTGGAAATAAGATTTTATATACAACATTAGAATGTACTAAATGTCGTTTCTTCATAGATACAACTTGGGCTTAAGTATGCATAATCCGATATTACTCCATAGCAACGGTTCTCCTTTTTGCCTCTTTGTTACACTAAATTGTCTATAGATGAAATGTTATTAATTCTATCTGAGAGTTTATAGTTAGGTGTTATCTTAGGGCATCTTCCCTAAAGGCTGTTGTAGGCTGATGTATAAACATCTCTCTCATCTTCCTTAAAAACTCACTAAATCAATCTCCCCATAGCAGTTGTATTAAATCTCGAGCTGCCATAGCATCCCCCACCCAGGGTTTTTGAATAAGTCACTTGATTCTGTATCCACTATGGAACACAACGTGCATTACAGTTATTAGACATTCGAATTCATAAAGGGCATTTTTATTTCCTGGCAGTTAATGTTCTCTACTCCCTTCCAATTCTCAAATCTTTTATATATATCTTCTAACTAGAATTATTAAAAATACAATTACTTCATTCCCTCCTGCCCTTGGTATAAACCCGTTACTATTTTTTGTAATTTGTCTATGGCCTCGATTTACCCATTCCAAGATGGCGGCCGTTTTACGGCGCTTTGGCTCTAATAAGCTCAATGTCACAATCCTTCGACACCATCGTACTAGCAATGATGCTTAGTTGACATTTCTTAAGCGATTCTAACCACCCTATATTGGGGATAAATATATCGAATTAATAATGCACTGAGGTAGTGACATATTAATTTTTTATTTTGTAATTAAACTCGATCAGGATCACTCCGCGTCTATTAATATTGACAGTCCAGGCATGGTTGCTTTGTCTTTGCCTTGGCCTGTAGTATAGATAGTACTTAATCTTTTGATATAAGTTCATGCCTGTACTTTCTCTGTTTTTCGTGTAAATCGTTCCGATCACGTGAGGGGTACTACTTCCGGGGCACCCGGGTTGAATGTACTATTTAACATGGTGCGTCCTACCCCCACTTACAGCGCTACGGATTTACCCGAGGATTAGACGTGAGACCTTCTTGACACTAACTTGAAGTAAGTGTTTTATGCATCTTTGTCCAGGCTATACTGCGGTAGCGGCTGCGGACTGTTATTCAGTCGTGCTGCCGGTCAGCTTTCGTTTTTGACTCTGTTATGATGACTCTCCTTAGTGCTATTAGGAGCGCGCCTTTAAACGTCCTGCCTTGAGTGAACATTTGATTCCTCATATTCTCATTTATATATTAAACCCCATAGTTTTATTTAGCTATTGACACAAAATGGTAGGGAATTTGCGAATTTGCGAATATTGTAGTTCGGACCAAGTTTGCTGACTTATGAATACACATACTAAGAATCGTGCAATGTCTTCCTATAAAATGAACACTATTACCTTATCAAAATGTGATTTTATGTCTCTACCTCTACGAGTTTGTATATAATGAATATCTTGTGGGTGTTTTGAATAGAATTGTATTCTCTTTTAACTGATGCAATGGAATTGAAAACAATAATGTATCACTGTTTATTTTTGCAGAATTGGATGACTTACAAAACTGCTGTTGCCATTTTTGGAATTTATATAAATTGAAGTTTTTTAAATTATGCCCGCTGTAATAACATGATTAGGTATAGTACATCTACCTATTAATCTAGTCTTCACTTACATGAAGCATGACTTAAATCTGCCAGAATCTTTTAACATGTGTATGCCTAGATCTTTTTTGTCTGTAATTCACTCTAACTTGGAATTTTGGGAATATCGTTAACATGTCTTATACCAGCACCTTCTCTCGTCCTGTATCGTAGCTGCTTTATCTCTGTCCCTTTCTACATAATTTTTAAATAAATAAATAAGGAAATGAAAACTTCTTGATCACTATTAGGTGTTAACCTTTCTGATATTTTGGGAAATAGGTAAATCTGACTATTCGATCTTCACCCTACATTTTTGCTGTTTTCTTTAATTAGAAAAAGCACTTCACGGTTTTTGCACATATTTTTCTTTTCATTCTCTTCACCTTAGCACTTGGTGGGTGATTTCTCTCTCTACGGTTTTTGGAAGCCATGTGCTCTAAACAACTGACATCATCTCACCTTTTTTTCTACTACAGCCTTGAGAAAGCCCTAGGCAATATCTGCCACATAGGGTGAAACACGTGTCGGCTGTTTTTCTGAACAACATATGTAATAACAGAAAATGCTAATGAGTGCAATGGACCAAATCAATTCATGAATAAAAAGAAAAATTTGCACTCAATTTAACGTGTACTGTGCTGCATCTGAATCAGGATTTGACCTTTGATTGTGACAACTAAAAAGAGGAACATATGCTCATAACACTTCTCCTGAAAGTACAGAATAGTGCAGGATCTACGAAAAATAAATAAAATTGTAGTGCCATGTTGTCCAATAGTGCCAAATCCAGCAGTGATCCTTTATCAGATACCCTGGAATGCAGGTTGGTTTACAGTAATTGATGCCAAGCGTTCTTTTCTATTCCTTTGCACCCAGACAGTCAGTATCTTTTTACGTTTAAGTTTGAGGATCGTATTTACGCATGGTGTCGAGTTCCTCAAGGGTACACAGAGAGTCCCTCAATTTTTAATCAGATTTTGAAAAAGTGTCTAGAATCATTGATTATGCCTGGAAAATCTGTTCTGGTCCAGTATATTGATGACCTACTGGTGGCATCAAAAACTCTGGAAGACTGTGTCACAGACACAATTGCATTACTGAACCATTTGGCTGAAGGAGGACACAAGGTGTCTCCAGAAAAGTTACAGTTCTGTCAACAAGAAGTTAGATATTTAGGGCATAAAATAGAAAGAGGAGTTAGAAAAGTGACACTGGAAAGAATAAAAATAATCAAAGAAATGCAATTGCCACAGACTCAGAGAGAAATGAGAATGTTTTTGGGAGTGGTTGGGTACTGTAGGCAATGGATTAATGGTTTTTCTATGTTAGCGAAACCATTAATACAAATGACCCGGAAAAGAGCAAAAGATCCGATTGATTGGAATGATGACTGCATAGAGGCATTTGTGAAATTGCGAAGTTGTTTGTGTGAGGCTCCTGCCTTAGGTATGCCTGATTATTCAAAAGATTTTGCATTATTTTGTTGTGAGAGAGAAAATTGTGCACTTTCAGTTTTAACACAGAGACATGGATTGAGTCGACAACCACTGGCATATTTTACAGCTACATTGGATCCAGTGGCTTCAACACTACCTGGCTGCTTAAAAGCAGTAGCTGCTACTTGTATGAGTCTGGAGCAGAGTGAGTCAATAGTGATGGGACATCCGGTAAAGGTTTATGTTCCACACTCAGTTGAGATTCTTTTGACAAGAACACAACATCTCACCCCTAGTCGATTGACTAAGTACGAAAGAGTGATTTTGGGAGCTGAGAATGTGACAGTGATAAGGTGTACGATTATGAACCCAGCTACCCTATTGCCAGACCCATGCAATGAAGAAGTGAGAGATGAAAGTGATCATGATTGTTTGGATGTAACTGAGTTTTGTACGAAGCCCCGGCCTGACATAAAGGAAACCCCTTTGAAAGAGGCTGACCATGAGTTATTTGTAGATGGATCCTGCCTTAGGACACAAGAAGGAGGATTAAGTGCTGCATATGCTGTTTGTAAGATATCTGGGGTAAATGAAGCATCCTGTTTACCTGGAGTCAAGTCTGCACAAGTAGCCGAATTGGTAGCCCTAACCATGGCATGCAAATTGGGGAAAAGTTGGTGAGTAACCATATTTACGGACAACCAATATGGGTTCGGGGTTGTGCACGACTTTGGCCAGCTCTGGATGCAGAGGGGATTTCTGACTTCTTCAGGATCTCCTATTAGAAACAGCAAAAATGTGAAGGATTTATTGGAAGCATTGCAATTGCCAAAAGAGGTAACAGTTGTAAAATGCGCTGCACATCAGTCAGGAAATGACTATGTGACTGCTGGCAATAAATATGCTGACCAAGTGGCTAAATACTGTGCCAAAAATACAGTGGCCATTAACAGAAAAATTGAAACGGGTGAAACCAGATGCCAACTTATGTTTTTCTCAGTACCAGAAACATGGGATGAGATTAGACAATTGCAGGAAGAAGTTGAGGAAAAGGAAAAGGAAATTTGGATAAAGGCAGCTTGTACAAGAGACCACATGATGAGGTATGGGTGTATTTAGATGGAAGACCAGTCATGCCAGATTGTTTACTTTCAAAAATGGCAAGAGTGTATCATGGAGCAACACACATAGGGAGAGACTCAATGATCAGACTATTCAGACAGAGTTGGTACAATCCGAAGTTCAGGGTAGTCGCAGAGAGCCTTTGCCAAAAATGCCTAACCTGTCAGCAGCAAAATCCAGGTAGGAAGACAATAGTTAGTTGGGGAAAGATTGGAAAGGCAGAAGGACCCTTTACCAGATTACAGTTGGATTTTATCGAATTGCCCCCTAGCAATGGACTGAAATATATACTTGTCATAGTATGCCTCTTTTCAAGATGAGTGGAAGCTTATCCCACTCGAAGAAATGACAGACTTACAGTTGCTAAAATGTTGTTGAGGGAGCTAATTCCACGCTTCAGTTTCCAGTTACTTTGGAATCAGATAGAGGCCCTCATTTTAATAATGAAATAATTCGATTAATCTGTGCTGCATTTAACATTGAACAAAAACTGCACTGTGCTTATCGTCCAGAGGCTTCTGGAATAGTTGAACAGTTAAATGGCACAATCAAGTCAAGACTAGGGAAAGTGTGTGCATCCACAATGCTGAAATGGCCAGATGCATTGCCTTTTTCTGCTTGGGCTCCCTGGTTGCTCCAGGCGTGCCCTGACTTACCCTCGCTGGGTGAGTCCCACAGACCTTGCTGGTCTGCAACATCGTCCTTCTTCCATTTCCACGAGACTTGCCGTTGCCAAGGCTTGTTGGGTCCAAACCGGTCGCCGACACCCCTGCAATCGACAGACGTCGTGGGACAGCTCGAATCCAGCTCCTGGTCGTCGTCGACGCCTCCTGGACCTCGTGGCTGAAGAGTCAAGACGACCGTCAACCTACCTGAAGCACTCGACATCGGTGGGCATCTGCTCATCGCCTTCCTGGTCACTGGCTAGTGACCCAGACTCTGTCCCCTCTGCTTTCAGGTTCTTCAGATCTTCGATCCACCTTTGGATCCACCCGAACACTTTCGACTTGGCCGCCAGCAGCACTTTGCAGCAGATCGCCATTGAAAGCGACGACGAAACCCGACCCCGAAAGACACCTATGCACCCGGCTTCCCTGGGTGAGGTAACACGAGTACTCCGGTGCTCCCGTGGGTATTGACACTAGAACAGCCTAGTTCTCAAAGGGTTTGCTCCAAGTCATCCTCTAAGTGTCCCTTTTCTTTTAAATTCTAATCGCGACTTTCCCCCTAGAAGTTAATGGCGATTCGCGGCTGTGTTCATACACTGCACACGTCCCCCGTGGGTCCCCTGTGTCACTACCTTGGGTGGTTCCTTGTGGTCCAAGCACTTCTACAGGCTCTAGGCCTTGTGTCTAGCTCAGTCGTGGTTCTTATACCACTTTATTGGTATATGGTTTGGTACGCCCTAGGGCTCAAACGTGTATTTGTGCTATTACTGTAGATAACTAACTTATAATTTATGTATTTCGAACTCTAGCCTCATAAAGAGACTAGAGGGGTGTGTTTAGTAATAAATACATATATTTTGAATATATACCTGGTGTGGTCCTCTTTCATTTGGTCACTCAAAAGATTATAGACTCGTAAAACAAGCTGCTTTACATTCCTTCAAGACTTAGCCTGAAGGCTGCTCTCCATAGCTACCACTAGGATAGCTTTCAATAAAGGTTGTCTTTAACCTATCTCCAATAAGGGGTTGTTTGGACTGGTGCAAGGTGCCCACTACAAATAGTGGACAGCATATGCCAGGCCAACTTCTCACATTGGTGTGCAGCGTGTGGGATTCCAGCTTGCTATTGTTTTACCAGATAATCTCAATTGAATTGATCAACTGAAAACCACTAAGGGTACCTAAGGTACATATAAATCAAGCTTAGTAATACAGTAAGTTCTACTGAACTTAGAGTTGTGTGTTAGGGGCTAGCACACCCTTTCTACAACTCAAGAGAGTTTAGTAGGCCACACTAGAGTAGGTAGTGCATACACCACACCTCACTAGTAATGTCTTCAAAGCCAGGACCCAGTGAGTCCTCACCAGAAGCCAGTGGGCTTCTTCCCTCCAAGTATGATAAACTCCCATTCTTGGAATTGAGAGCATTATGCAATACTAGGAAGTTGAAGGCAGGCAAAAGTGCTAGCACCCAACACCTCAGGGAGGTGTTACTAGCTGATGATCTCAGCAGGCCCATAGGGTCTGAAGGGGTAGGCAAAGAGGGTGGGGCAGAAGATGAGGAAGGGGTGAAGAAACCGAGGCCCCCCCTCTGAAACTGGCCGGGAAGGTGAAAATGACCTTGTCCTGGAAAACCCAATTCCTCCTGTGGAGGAGGAGGAGGAGGATCAGAATGACCTCCCTTTGTCCCCCAGGAAGAGTTCTGAGTGTGCCCAGAAGGTCTAGGTCTCCTTCTCAGGAGTCTAACCACTCTGACACCTCAATAGGGACCTCTGTCTCCTCTCATAGGAGGGAATCCTCTCAGGAAAGGAGAAAGAGACTGATTCAGTATGAGCAAGCCCAGCTTGAACTCAGAAGACAGCAATTGGCTATAGACAGGGAGTCCCTAGATCTCTATAGAGAGAGACAAAAGATGGGACTAGAGTCCCATGGTGGCAGCAGTTTCCCCAAAGGTAGGGAAAGGTCTTATGACCATAGAAACCTGAGCAAGATTGTCCCTCCCTACCAGAGTGGGGATGACATCCACAAATGGATAACTGCTCTAGAGAAGGCCTGTAAAGTACAGAGGGTCCCTCAGGAGCAGTGGGCAGCAATCTTGTGGCTCTCCTTTGCAGACAAAGGTAGAGACAAGCTCCTCACTGTTAGAGAGGAGGATGCTGATAATTACAAAGTCTTGAAGAGTGCTCTAATTGATGGGTTTGGCCTAACCATTGAACAATACAGGTTAAAGTTCAGGGATACCCCAAAACACAGACTCAAAACTGGGTGGACTTTGTTGATTGTTCTGCCAAGGCTCTGGAAGGTTGGTTATTGGGCAGTAAGGTGTGTGACTTCACAGGATTGTACAATCTGATCATGAGGGAGCAGATTCTTAATAACTGTCAAAATCAGCTGTTGCATCAGCACCTGGTGGACTCTGATCTGACCTCTCCCCAAGAATTGGGAAAGAAGGCAGACAAATGGGTCCGAACCAGGGTGAAGCAGAAGGTACAGAACCAAGGTGGTGACACTAAGAAGCAAGATTCGAAAACCTCTGATAAGGGTGGGGAGAAGGGTAAAGATCAAAAGTCTTCACAAGGCCCCCAAAAATCTTCTTCAGGTGGGGATTCACAGTCTAACAAAGGGAAAGGCCAAAGGAAACCATGGTGCAAGGTCTGTAAGCAAAAGACCCACTGGACCAGTGATTGCACCAAGTCCAAAGACTCTACTCCAGCCCCCACCAATGCCCCTAAGGCACCTGCTCCCCCTAGTGCAGTTACAGTTGGTGGTGGGACTACACAAGCCAAGGGTTTAGTAGGGTTGACCCTGGGTAAGGAGATGAGCTCTGACCTAGTCAGAGAACTCACTCAGGCTGTCCTAGTCTGTGATGGAGGCATGGATGTGACCTCCTCTGTGAGTCCCAGTAATCTGGGCAAGTACAGGCAACAGCCCTTAATCAATGGAAAAGAGGCTTTGGCATTTAGGGACACAGGGGCAAGTGTCACCATGGTGACACAAGACCATGTGAATACTGGGCAGATTATACTTGGTGAAATGTACCAAGTGACCAATGCTAGCAACGTCAGAACAGACCATACTCTGGCAGTTGTTAACTTCTCCTGGGGAGGGGTAACTGGCCTTAAGAAGGTTGTGGTAAGTGCAGACCTACCCGTTGAATGCTTGCTTGGCAATGACTTAGAAACTTCAGCTTGGGCAGAAGTGGAGCTCAGGACCCATGCAGAAATGCTGGGCATCCCTGCAGATGTGTTTGCTGTGACCAGGTCACAAGCCAAAATGTCTAACACTGAACAGGCCTTGGATTCTGGAATAATGGACCAAGTGCCCTCCAAGAAGAGGAGTAGTAGGGTAAAGGCAGTGCCTTCCCCTTGGCTCAGAAGGAAGATCAGTCTCTTGAGGGGGATGATCTCAGTCCTGAGGAAGGAACTGTCCCAGAGGAGCTTGAACCTGACCAGGTTGAGTTCTTGAGGACAGGGGGCCCTTCCAGGGCAGATCTGAGCCAGGAGCAGCAGAGCTGCCCTCTCTTGAACCCCTCAGACAGCAAGCTGCTGCTGAGGCTGCTGGGAAAGCTAGTGGTCCCCATACTGTGTATTGGGATGATGGACTCTTGTACTCAGAGTGTAGAGACCCCAAGCCTGGTGCCACCAGGAGGTTGGTTATACCTCTGAAGTTCAGGGGCTTCCTATTGACCCTAGCCCATGACATTCCCTTAGCAGGTCACCTGGGCCAGAACAAGACTTGGGACAGAATTGTCCCTCACTTTCACTGGCCCCACATGTCTGAAGACAAAAAGGAGTTTTGTCGCTCCTGTGTAACCTGCCAGGCCAGTGGCAAGGCAGGTGGCACTACAAAGGCCCCCCTGATACCACTACCTGTGGTGGGGGTTCCCTTTGAAAGGTTGGGGATTGACATTGTTGGTCCCATGGATCCCCAAACAGCATCTGGGCACAGGTTTATCCTGGTGGTAGTGGATCATACCACCAGGTACCCAGAGGCTATTCCCCTTAGGACCACTACAGCACCTGTGGTGGCAAGGGCCCTCCTGGGAATTTTCTCAAGAGTGGGCTTCCCTAAGGAGGTTGTATAAGACAGGGGTGCAAACTTTATGTCTGGATACTTAAAAGCAATGTGGAAGGAGTGTGGAGTGACTTACAAGTTCACCACACCCTATCACCCACAATGCAATGGTTTAGTTGAGAGATTCAACAAAACCTTGAAGGGCATGATTAAAGGGCTCCCAGAAAAGCTTAGGCGAAGATGGGAAATACTCTTGCCCTGCCTTTTATTCGCATACAGGGAGGTGCCTCAAAAAGGGGTTGGCTACAGCCCTTTTGAACTTTTGTTTGGTCACCCTGTCAGGGGTCCATTGTGCTTGGTGAAGGAAGGATGGGAGTTACCTCTCAAGCCCCCAAAGCAAGACATAGTGGACTATGTACTTGGTCTCCGCTCCCGGATGGCTGAGTATATGAAAAAGGCAACTAAAAACCTTGAGGCTAGCCAGGAACTTCAAAAGCCTGGCAAGACCAAAAGGCTGTACTGACTGTTTACCAGCCAGGACAGAAGGTGTGGGTGTTGGAGCCAGTGGCCCCAGCAGCTCTCCAAGACAAATGGAGTGGACCCCATACCATTGTTGAACAGAAGGGTGAGGTTACCTACTTAGTAGACCTAGGAACACCCAGGAGTCCCCACAGGGTTCTCCATGTCAACAGGTTAAAACCATATGTGGACAGGGCAGACATGGGCTTGCTCATGGCTACTGATGAGGGACAGGAGGAAGAGTGTGACCCACTCCCTGACCTGCTCTCACAGAACCCTGATGATGGGTCAGTGGATGGTGTAGCCTTGGCAGGCAGCCTCACTACCCAGCAGTAGACTGATTGCAGACAGGTGCTCAATCAGTTCAGACACATATTCTCACTGACACCCAGTCAGACTACCTGGTGCACTCATGAAGTGGACACTGGGGACAGTCTGCCTATTAAAAATAAGATTTATAGGCAACCTGACCATGTCAGGGACTGTATCAGGACAGAAGTCCAGAAGATGTTGGATTTGGGAGTTATTGAACCCTCAGATAGCCCTTGGGCTAGTCCAGTGGTCCTTGTGCCAAAACCTCACACCAATGGTGGGAAAAGAGAGATGAGGTTTTGTGTGGACTACAGGGGTCTCAATGCAGTCACTAGGACTGATGCCCATCCAATACCTAGGGCAGATGAGCTAATAGACACTTTGGCCTCAGTCAAGTATCTAAGCACATTTGACCTGACAGCTGGCTACTGGCAGATCAGACTAGCTGATGTTGCAAAGCCAAAGACAGCATTCTCAACCCCTAGTGGGCATTATCAATTTGTGGTGATGCCCTTTGGTCTGAAGAATGCACCTGCCACTTTTCAGAGGTTGGTGAATACAGTCCTTACAGGTCTGAAGCCTATAGTGCAGCATATCTAGATGATATTGCTGTCTTTAGCTCCACCTGGGAGGATCACCTGGTCCACCTCAGAAATGTTTTGCAGGCACTGCAGAAAGCAGGCCTGACTATCAAGGCCACCAAGTGCCAGATAGGGCAGAGTCAGGTTGTGTACCTGGGCCACCTTGTGGGTGGAGGCCAGGTTCAACCACTGCAGAGCAAGATCCAGACCATCATGGACTGGACTGCTCCAACTACCCAGACTCAGGTGAGAGCCTTCTTAGGCCTGACTGGGTACTATAGGAGATTTGTCAAGGGGTATGGATCAATAGTGACACCCCTGAATGACTTAACTTCCAAGAAAATGCCCAAAAAGGTTCAGTGGACAGTTAGCTGTCAAAAGGCATTTGATGACCTAAAGCAGGCCATGTGCACTGCTCCCATTCTAGAGTCCTGATTACTCCAAGAAGTTCATTGTTCAAACAGATGCATCTGAATTGGGGGTAGGGGCTGTACTGTCACAATTGAATGATGAAGGTCAGGATCAGCCAGTAGCTTTTATTAGCAGAAGACTGACCCCTAGAGAGAAACGTTGGTCAGCCATTGAGAGGGAGGCCTTTGCTGTGGTGTGGGCTCTGAAGAAGTTGAGGCCATACTTGTTTGGTACTCACTTCCTTGTTCAAACAGACCATAAGCCCCTCTTATGGCTAAAACAAATGAAGGGTGAAAACCCCAAACTGCTTAGGTGGTCCATTTCCCTACAGGGGATGGACTTCACAGTGGAACATAGACCTGGGAGTAACCATGCCAATGCAGATGGACTCTCTAGGTACTTCCACTTAGAACATGAAGACTTAACTGGGCAAGGTTAGTTTAATGTCCCTACGTTTGGGGGGGTTGTGTAGGAGAGTAGGATCTGCTTCACATGGGTACCCCCACTTTTTGCTGATGCTTCACTGTTTTTCGACCTTAGTCTGGCTGGGGCCCTGCTAATCAGAACCCCAGCCTCGCTGCTTCCTCTCTAAAATGGTTTCCATGTGCCTTAGGCACATCTCTGATTGAATCTGGAGTGCCCTTAGAAGTCCCTAGTATATGGTATACTATGTACCCAGGGCATAGGTACCTCAGAGGCCTACCAGGGGCTGAAGCATGTATTGTGCCACCCCTGGAAGGCCATCCAAAATGACACCACAGGTCTGCTACTGCAGCCTGGGTAAGGTGGTGCATGCACCCTTTACTGTGATATAGGCTACCTATATCACTACATACATACACACATATAAACCTATAAGTCACTCCTATGGCAGGCCTTATCAATCCTGAAGGCAGAGTGCGTGGTTCCTATGTGAGAGGGTGCCCCTGCATGAGCAGGGCCCCTCTGCAGCGTTCGGAGACCCTTCTCTGATGCTGTTTGTAGTGCAGCCTGACCATATACTCTTAAGCGCATTATAACCTTGCGTTAAATGCTAACTTTGGGATGGCTGCACGGAAACATGTCTTGTTTGGTGTCAAACATCTTGGAATACTACCCCCCCGCCAGTTCTGGCGGCGGGGGTAGCATTCCACCCTTTTAGAGGGAAAGACATGTACACACCGGTATACCCGGTACTGACTTTCCAGAGCCCTGGCATCACAAAATGGATGCCGCTGCCACAGACACGAGTCTGGCCTCCTGCTGCTGACCGAAACTCCGGCAGGGGAGGCCTGGACAATAGGTTTCCTGTCCCAGGGAGGTGTAACCACCTCCCCAGACAGGATAGTGTGTATTGGGGCTGGGCGGGAGCACTCTCTGGTGCTTTGAAGTCCTGCACTGGGGGCACACTTGGTGTCCCTGTGCATACCCCAGTTCAAACCGGCTCAGGGGCTTCCAGACCCTGCTCTGGCGCGAAACTGGACAAAGGGAAAGGGGTGTAACCACCCCTCTGCTCTGACCCTCCCATAGGTGGGGCCACAGAGTATGTCCAACCCCCTACCTTAGTATAAGTAGGGGACCCCAGTCCTTAGGACTTTAGATTTACCTGGATGAAACTCTGACACAGAATCCTGGACCTTCGATGCTCTACTTCAAGATTAGAGGACTGAAGAATCTCCCTTGGGGTCAAGGAGTGACTCCCCTGCTTGGCAGGCACCAAAGAAGCAATTGTCCAGTCTGCATCGCTGAAGCTCCCGCCGGACGCCAAAGACTTTGCATCACCAGAGGTGGATTTCCAGACTTCCCCGAGGCTGCCCTGAGTCCCCAGCAAAGCTGAGGCCCGTAGCTGTCGTGGGTAACGTGGAACCGTGACCCCTGGACACCGAACGCATTTGCAAGTGCATCCTCTTCTGGGTCTCACACGAAGTCGTGCTTTGGGCTCCGAGTAGCCCCAGCCTCCAGCACCAACTGCGCCGAAGATCACTGGCCTCCACTCCACGAGTGTCCTGTGAGCCAGCTCCACGTGCATCGACTCGAGGCTCCTTCGTGGTCGCTAGTCCGTTGGCTAGTAGGCCCTCCCGAAGGCCAATCTTTTTCTGCTTGGGCTCCCTGGTTGCTCCAGGCGTGCCCTGACTTACCTTCGCTAGGTGAGTCCCACAGACCTTGCTGGTCTGCAACATCGTCCTTCTTCCATTTCCACAAGACTTGCCGTTGCCAAGGATTGTTGGGTCCAATCCGGTCGCCGACACTCCTGCAATCGACAGACGTCATGGGACAGCTCGAATCCAGCTCCTGGTCATCGTCAACGCCTCCTGGACCTCGTGGCTGAAGAGTCAAGACGACCATCAACCTACCTGAAGCACTCGACATCGGTGGGCATCTGCTCATCGCCTTCCTGGTCACTGGCTAGTGACCCAGACTCTGTCCCCTCTGCTTTCAGGTTCTTCAGATCTTCGATCCACCTTTGGATCCACCCGAACACTTTCGACTTGGCCGCCAGCAGCACTTTGCAGCAGATCGCCATTGAAAGCGACGACGAAACCTGACCCCGAAAGACACCTATGCACCCGGCTTCCCTGGGTGAGGTAACTCGAGTACTCCGGTGCTCCCGTGGGTATTGACACTAGAACAGCCTAGTTCTCAAAGGGTTTGCTCCAAGTCCTCCTCTTAGTGTCCCTTTTCTTTTAAATTCTAATCGCGACTTTCCCCATAGAAGTTAACGGCGATTCGCGGCTGTGTTCATACACTGCACGCGTCCCCCGTGGGTCCCCTGTGTCACTACCTTGGGTGGTTCCTTGTGGTCCAAGCACTTCTACAGGCTCTAGGCCTTGTGTCTAGCTCAGTCGTGGTTCTTATACCACTTTATTGGTATATGGTTTGGTACGCCCCTAGGGCTCAAACGTGTATTTGTGCTATTACTGTAGATAACTAACTTATAATTAATGTACTTCGAACTCTAGCCTCATAAAGAGACTAGAGGGGTGTGTTTAGTAATAAATACATATATTTTGAATATATACCTGGTGTGGTACTCTTTCATTTGGTCACTCAAGAGATTATAGACTGGTAAAACAAGCTGCTTTACATTCCTTCAAGACTTAGCCTGAAGGCTGCTCTCCATAGCTACCACTAGGATAGCTTTCAATAAAGGTTGTCTTTAACCTATCTCCAATAAGGGGTTGTTTGGACTGGTGCAAGGTGCCCACTACAAATAGTGGACAGCATATGCCAGGCCAACTTCTCACAGTTACCCTCATCAGTATCAGAAGGGGTGACGTATCACCATATATCTTTAACATATGGTGTGTCATGTAGTATTTTATCAAGTTTATTTTATGCTACAGGGAGACTTCAGTATTTTTATTCAAATCTAGATGTAGTATTTTCTGATTTACCTATTAGAAAGAATATGAATCCAGTAGTTAGTAGTAAAAACGCACAGTTTATGGGTGAATTTTTCTTAACAATGAGTTCAATAGATTTAGTTCAGGCACATAAAGATAATCTAACATGTACATTGAGAAAAGAAGAAAAAAGATTTTTCATATTTAGTAGAAGAAAGGAGACAGGATTTAATAAAGAAAGCAACTGAACAGAAACCCCATGTACCTCCATGGACTGGGAAAGAGGGAATCTATGCAAATGGCAAGGCTCATGCTGCGATGTCCCTGGACTTTGTGAAAAGGGGAAAATTCTGCCTTCATAGATTAAAGGCAGATTATAACAATAATTACATTGGTTCCAGTGAATGTGAACACAACTTCCTAATCTAATTCTAGGAGGGTGGGGACTAAAAGGAGGAACTGATCCTGTATTTCCAGGAGTTTATTATGTTTGCGGGAACAACACATATTATAGGTTACCTGCAAGATGGTACGGGAGCTGTTACTTTGGAATAGTTTTTCCAAAAATGTATCATGTAGACAGAATCAGTGGAACCAATGGAAATTCTAATGGAAGAAAGGCTAGTTTTTCTGAAATTGTAGGAGATATTTTTAGTGCATTGATACCCTCAGTTGGAGTCATTCTTAATTCACAGAAAATGTGTAAGTTATCAACCATAGTTGATCGTCTTTCTACAGATACTGCAGGAGGATTATTAATGATTAACACAGAGATGGTTGCAATTAGGTCTATGGTTTTACAGAACCGTCTTGCTCTTAACATATTATTAGCAAAGGAAGGTGGAGTTTGTGGCATGTTGAAAATTCAACATTGTTGCACTTACATTCCAGACAAGAGCAGAGAAATTAAAGGATACATTGAAAATATTACAAGAATGCATAAAGACTTGACCCAACTGGAGGTTGACGGTGTGTGGGGAAGACTAACAAAAAGTATAACATCAATAGGGAAATGGTTTGCTGATTTTGGGAAAAGTTTCCTAGGTCAAATAACAATACCATTAGTCATGATAATAACAATAGTGATGATAATAATAATTACATATAAGTGTTGTAGAAAAGGAAAGAGAGGAAAAATACATTTTGAAAGAGAAGCAAAGGGACAGAAACGAAAAAGAAAGCATGATGAAATACAGTTGGAAGAAATGAAAGGCAAATTATACAAGAAAATGAAGTATTTAGAAGGAAACGAGTTGGTTGATGTAAAATTGAGAAGAGAAATAGAGAACTGAGATGTGCTAAAGTTGGTATCTGGGATGGGATGGGTAATTTTGTGATGGCTTAAAATGCCATCAGAGAGGGGATTGATGGAGCAAGGACTCGTAAATGAGACTTGCTCGGAAGCAATCCTTTCGTTTTAACTCGTTAACGAATTACTAACTATGCGTTTGTAATTAATAATTCGCATTTTAGAAAAGACACGCGGGACAGTGAAGCTTGCATATGTGTTTACTAACCATAACAACATGAACGAAGGACTAAAACGCACTCTAACAAGGGATCTTTACTGCGCATGCGTCTACTGCATCTACGTAGTATGACGTACTAATGCTTGGAGGGAAAATCTTGCGCCTGCGCAGAAGATATTAAAATGGCCGCTTGAAAGTTCACATGCATGGCACCTGCTTCGCAAAATAGAAAATACGTTTTTTATACTAACGCAAATGCAGAAAGGGTAATAATAAATAAAGTGGGTTAGAGTAAAGGTTGGTGGTATACAGTGAAACCATGTATTTTTGAGAATAACATTTCTTCCTTTGACTTTATTATTAGTGCGCATTTGGGCCTTCCAAACGTGTCTGAATTGAGCTGACTGACTTGACCCCACGCATGCGCACCAGAGAGAGAACAAGGAAGGATGAGTAAGGACTTGTCACGCGTCCAAGGCCAGAGAAGATGTGCCCTGGGAACATGAGGGTGAAGAGTTCATATGAAGAAGCCTTATTCATAAAGTTGAAACATTTTGTATTAATAAAGTTTGGAAATGTAAGGGAAAGGAAATGATTTAATAAAGTTTAAGGGGATGGGTTAAAAGACAATGGTGCAATGAAATAAGTGAAATGTAAGCATGGTGTGATGATCATCCCCCCCCTCGCCTGACCAATCAGAGTTAGTATTTTGCGAAATTGAAACAATAATGGGTGGTACATGAATATGGAAAGGTATAATTGAGGTAGTTTTAGTTAGCTAGAAGAGAGCAGCAGACACAGAAGAGAAGATTGTAGTCGGAGCTTTACGGGAGCACAGAAGCAGAGCTCGGGATGCTGTTGGTGCTGTGGGTGGTGCTGATGCTGTGAGACGCTGATGAAGAAACTGAATGCAGAACCATCTATTTAACTTAATTGGGTTAGAAAGAAGATCGCGGAAGAACCACGAGGAGGAAGAGAGTGTCAGAGAGGGGTGCGACGCTGTCGTCAGTATTTAGAGAGGTGAAGTATCCTGTCCTGATTCCTGTCCTGAAGTCTTTGTCTCCTGATCTATCCCGGGGGACCCTTACCAGCCCTTTGGCCAGGGGGTTGGTCCTCACACCATTCTTGGTAACTTTAATTCACCGTATTGATAGATGTTCTTCTCTCTCTGTCCTCTCCTTTCTGAGCATAAGTTATTGTGTGAATCTGAATTATTATTGAGTATTGATTGAGTTGACACTCTTGCGAATGAGGGTGTTTGTACTGAAGCTTTGAGATGGTTCACATTTCATTAATTTAGATAAAGGTTTTTAAAACTTCCCGAGTCTGTGATTATTTTATTAAAGAATGTTTAATAAGTTACGTTAATTATCACCATCAACTAGTTCCAACTAATGGTCCATCAACCAGAGGAAAGAACTTTTTGATCAGTGAAAGGTTTAGTTAGAACAAGAAATATAACTATTCCTGAGACATGAAATCTATAAACTACAAGCTCCAGCGGTCTACTTGGTATTAGTGTGAGAAGTTATATGTGCCCAGGTGAGTATATGGTAGTGGAGTATTTGTTGTTAGTTCACCGCTGGATCACCTCCATTCCTGAAAAGCTAGTCTTATAGCCAATAGTTCTCTTTTGGCTACTGTGTAGGTTTGTTCTGTGGGTAATAGTTTTTTGGAGCATACTGAGAGGCATCTGCCTCTACGTAAAATAGAAGGGCTGGATCTGGATGTTTCAAGACCGGAGCAGTGGTGAATTTATTTACCAAAGCTTCCAGGGCTTGTTGGGCTTCAATGAACCACTGGAAAGAAACACCCTTCCGTAATAATGCAGTAATGGGAGTTATGTCTGAGAAATGGGTGATAAACAGTCAATAGAAATTTGCAAACCCCAATAGTACTTGTATATCCCTCACACATGTTGCAGTAGGCCATGAACTTATGGCATCTGTCTTTTTGAAATCCATTTGGATTACCTCAGAGGAAATGATGAAACCCAAAAATTTGACCCGAGGAACTTGAAACTTACATTTCTCAAGTTTCAAGAACAAATGGTTTTCCCGTAGTTTCTGCAACACTTGCCTGAAATGGAGTTTGTGTTCTGTACTTGTCTTAGAATAAATTAATATATATAGTCTATATTTACGATTACGCTTATATCAAGGGACTCCCTGAGTACTTTATTTATGAAAAACTGAAAAGCCTCTGGAGCGTTACAAAGACCAAAACGGCATGACACAGTATTCAAACAAACCAAATTTAGTCCAAAAAGCGGTTTTCCACTCATTTCCATCCTAAACCTGGATGAGATGGTAAGCCCCACATAGATCCAGATGGTGAACACTGTGGCATGCTGCAATTGATCAAAACCAAAGGGGATGATGGACGGAGTGGTGAACATTGCAAGCACTCATCCCCAGTCAACTGATCTGGGTTTAATCCATCATCATTCTTTAGCTCACTCCGCCACCCCAGTTCAGACATGGCAATATGCAAATCAGTCTGACCCTGTGCCTCATGGGAACAGTCCAGCCCGAACTGCCAAGCCATGTCTTCCCTGGACTGGAAACAAGCATCCTGGGACCGGTTTCTGGCTTACAGCCGTCATCAGCCAGGCTATCTTGAATCCAGTGGCAAAGTGAGCAAGGGACCCACGTCTGGGCATACCCTGCCAACTTAGGGCGAACATAGCAAAACCAAATGGGATGATGGACGGAGTGTTGAACATTGCAAGCACTCACCCCCAGTCAACTGATCTGGGTTTAATCCACCATCATTCTTTAGCTCACTCCGCCACCCCACTTCAGACATGGCCATATGCAAATCAGTCTGACCCTGTGCCTCATGGGAACAGTCCAGCCCGAACTGCCAAGCCATGTCTTCCCTGGACCGGAAACAAGTATCCTGGGACCGGTTTCTGGCTTACAGCCATCATCAGCCAGGCTATCTTGAATCCAGTGGCAAAGTGAGCAAGGGACCCACGTCTGGGCATACCCTGCCAACTTAGGGCAAACATAGCAAAACCAAAGGGGATGATGGACGGAGTGTTGAACATTGCAAGCACTCACCCCCAGTCAACTGATCTGGGTTTATTCCATCATCATTCTTTAGCTCACTCCGCCACCCCAGTTCAGACATGGCCATATGCAAATCAGTCTGACCCTGTGCCTCATGGGAACAGTCCAGCCCGAACTGCCAAGCCATGCCTTCCCTGAACCGGAAACAAGCATCCTGGGACCGGTTTCTGGCTTACAGCCGTCATCAGCCAGGCTATCTTGAATCCAGTGGCAAAGTGAGCAAGGGACCCACGTCTGGGCATACCCTGCCAACTTAGGGCGAACATAGCAAAACCAAAGGGGATGATGGACGGAGTGTTGAACATTGCAAGCACTCACCCCCAGTCAACTGATCTGGTTTTAATCCATCATCATTCTTTAGCTCACTCTGCCACCCCAGTTCAGACATGGCCATATGCAAATCAGTCTGACTCTGTGCCTCATGGGAACAGTCCAGCCCAAACTGCCAAGCCATGTCTTCCCTGAACCGGAAACAAGCATCCTGGGACCGGTTTCTGGCTTACAGCCGTCATCAGCCAGGCTATCTTGAATCCAGTGGCAAAGTGAGGAAGGGACCCATGTCTGGGCATACCCTGCCAACTTAGGGCGAACATAGCAAAACCAAAGGGGATGATGGACTGAGTGTTGAACATTGCAAGCACTCACCCCCAGTCAACTGATCTGGGTTTAATCCATCATCATTCTTTATCTCACTCCGCCACCCCAATTCAGACATGGCCATATGCAAATCAGTCTGACCCTGTGCCTCATGGGAACAGTCCAGCCCGAACTGCCAAGCCATGTCTTCCCTGGACCGGTAACAAGCATCCTGGACCGGTTTCTGGCTTACAGCCGTCATCAGCCAGTCTATCTTGAAACCAGTGGCAAAGTGAGCAAGGGACCCACATCTGTGCATACCCTGCCAACTTAGGGCGAACATAGCAAAACCAAAGGGGATGATGGACGGAGTGTTGAACATTGCAAGCACTCACCCCCAGTCAACTGATCTGGGTTTAATCTATCATCATTCTTTAGCTCACTCCGCCACCCCAGTTCAGACATGGCCATATGCAAATCAGTCTGACTCTGTGCCTCATGGGAACAGTCCAGCCCGAACTGCCAAGCCATGTCTTCCCTGGACCGGAAACAAGCATCCTGGGACCGGTTTCTGGCTTACAGCCGTCATCAGCCAGGGTATCTTGAATCCAGTGGCAAAGTGAGCAAGGGACCCACGTCTGGGCATACCCTGCCAACTTAGGGCGAACATAGCAAAACCAAAGCGGATGATGGACGGAGTGTTGAACATTGCAAGCACTCACCCCCAGTCAACTGATCTGGGTTTAATCCATCATCATTCTTTAGCTCACTCCTCCACCCCAGTTCAGACATGGCTATATGCAAATCAGTCTGACCCTGTGCCTCATGGGAACAGTCCAGCCCAAACTGCCAAGCCATGTCTTCCCTGGACCGGAAACAAGCATCCTGGGACCGGTTTCTGGCTTACAGCCGTCATCAGCCAGGCTATCTTGAATCCAGTGGCAAAGTGAGCAAGGGACCCACGTCTGGGCATACCCTGCCAACTTAGGGCGAACATAGCAAAACCAAAGGGGATGATGGACAGAGTGTTGAACATTGCAAGCACTCACCCCCAGTCAACTGATCTGGGTTTAATCCATCATCATTCTTTAGCTCACTCCGCCACCCCAGTTCAGACATGGCTATATGCAAATCAGTCTGACCCTGTGCCTCATGGGAACAGTCCAGCCCAAACTGCCAAGCCATGTCTTCCCTGGACCGGAAACAAGCATCCTGGGACCGGTTTCTGGCTTACAGCCATTGTGAGAAGTTGGCCTGGTATATGCTGTTCACTAATTAAAGTGGACACCTTGCACCAGAACAATTCGACTCTTATGGTAGATAGGTTTAAGACAACCTTTATAGAAAGCTATCCTAGTGGTAGCTGTGGAGAGCAGCCTTCAGGCTAAGTCTTGAAGGAATGTAAAGCAGCTTGTTTTACCACACAATCTCTTGAATCACCAAATGAAAAGACACCACACAGGTATATATATCAAATATATATGTATTTATTAATAAACACTCTCTACTAATCTCTTTATGAGATTAGAAGTCAGGAACATATGTACAAGTCAAATGTTATCACAATAAGTTTAGCACAATCGAATATCACAATCTTAGTTTGCTAGACCTAGGTCTAGGGCATCTAGAATCGAGGGACCCCCAAGAACCACCCCAGGTATTTGTAGGAGACCCACAGGGGACGGACGCGGTGACCTGGCACCGGTGCGAGTCCTGTGCGAGTCTATGCACTCGGACGCGATTGAGATTTCAATGTTAAAGGTCCCTTGCGTGTTCGAGGCGAACACACCGATCGGTCCTTGTACGAGTCGAAGGACGCGGTCACAGATAGAGGTGCAAGGGAGATGGACGCGCTGTGTCTAACACAGACGCGAACCTTGTGCGAGTCAGTGCAATGGAGATCTCAGAGTTACAGGCCCTTTGTGTGTTCGAGGCGAACACCGATCGGACTCAGTACGAGTCGAAGGATACAGTTTTAGATAGTGTTACAAAGGAGATGGACGCGGTGTGTCTAACACAGACGCGAACCCTGTACGAGTCAGCGCAATTGTCGCACTTAGAAAGTTAGAGTTTTAGGACACTTCTAGGGAAGCTACAAGCAAGTCACTTACAGGGTAAGTAGTTCTAGGGCCCACACCCACAGGAGCAGCGTAGTGCTGAAGTTACCTCACCCAGGGGAGCCGGGTGCATAGGTGTTCTTTGGTGTCGGGTCGCGGCGTCGTTTTCAATGGGAGCCAGTGAAGACTTGCTGCTTGCGGCGACAGGAGAAGTGTCCGGAGGAATCCAAGCCTGGATTCAGAAGAAGGAAGACCTGAAAGCAGAGGGGACAGTGTTAAAAGTCACTTGGCAGTGACTCGGGGCAAGGAAGATGGATGCCCACCGTCGTCGCAAGATTCAGGTCGTTCGCAGATGCCTTGACTCTTCAGCCACGAGGTCCAGGAGGCGTCGACGACAACCAGGAGCTGGATTCGGCGTGTCCCACGATGTCTGCAGCTTACTGCGGTGTCGGCGACTCGATCAGAGCCAACCAGCTTTGGTAACAGCAAGTCTCGGGGAAAGTGCGAAGAGGAAATGGCGCAGACCAGCAAGGTCTGTGGGACTCACCCAGTGAGGGTAAGTCAGGGCAGGCCTGGAGCAAACAGGGGAGTCCTTTGGTTTCTTTAGAAAGTCTTCTGGGGACCCACAAGCCAGCTGGCAAGGGATCGCAAAGACGCCTTGGGAGGATTCACTCACAGGGGCCCACGGTCACTCGGGACGTGGTAGGCCTCTGATCTTAGGAGGGATTCCTGCTGGAGGCTGGGATCACACGTGGTCCAAAGCACAAGTTCGTGGAACGTTGTGAAGGGGTTGCACTCAACAATAGTGCACGGTACCCAGGGGTCGCGGTTCCTTATTACTCTTGGGGTCCACTGGCCTCAGCTTCGCTGGGGACTCACGATGGCCTTTGAGAAGTCAGGAAATCTACTTTTTGGGCTGCAGGGACTTCGGACTCCAGCGGGAGCGGCGTAGTTTGCGACCGTCGTTTGTAGTTTTTGGGTGCCTGCCAAGCAGGGGAGTCACTCCTTGACTCCAAGGAGATTCTTCAGTCTTCCAAAGGTAGTGGAACGTCGAAGGTCCGGGATTCTTCTTGTAGAGCGTCGTCCAGGAAATCTAGGGTGCTATGCACAGGTTCCCCTCTTATACTAAAAATAAAGGGAGGGACTAGCTCTATGACCCTACCTATGGGAGGGTCAGGGAGTGGGTGGCTACACCCACTTCCCTTTGTCCAGTTTCGCGCCAGAGCAGGGGCAGGTAGCCCCTGAGCCGGTTTGAACTGGCATATGCACAGAGGAGCCTTCTGCTCCCCCAGTGCAGGACTTCAAAGCACTCTAAGAGTGCACCCACCCAGCCCCAATACACTAAACCCTGTCTGGAAGGTGGTCACACCCCTTGGGACAGGATATCTATTGTTGGGCTTCCTCCACTGCGAGTGTTGGTCATCAGCAGGAGGGCAGCCCAGTGTCTGTGACTGGTGTCATCCATTTTGTGATGCCAGGGCTCTGCAGGATTCTACCGCGTTTCCACAGTAGGTACATGTCTATCCCTCTAGAAGGGTGGAATGCTACCCCCGCCGCCAGAACTGGCTGGGGGGTAGTATTCCAAGATGTTTGACACCAAACACGACATGTTTTGATGCAGCCATTCCAAAGTTAGCATTTTACCGCGAGGGTATAATGCACTTAAGAGTATATGGTTTAACCACATCCACAAACAGCACCAGAGAATGGACTCTGAGAGCTGCAGAGGGGCCCTGCTCAGGCAGAGGCACCCTCTCACATAGGAACCAAGCACCCTGCCCTCAGAATTGATAGGGCCTGCCTTAGGGGTGACTGATAGGTTTAAATGTGTGTGCAGGAGAGATATAGGGAACCCATATCTCAGTGAGGAGTGCTAGCACCACCTCACCCAGGCTGCAGTAGCAGGCCTGTGGTGTCAGATTTAGTCTGCTTCCCAGGGGTGGCATAATACATGCTGCAGCCCCTGGTAGGCCTGTGAAGTACCTATGCCCTTGGTACCTAAGGTACCATATACTAGGGACTCATAAGGTACCACGGTATCCAATCACTAGTGCACCTAGAGTGCACTCCAAGTCATTTAGAGAGAACAGAGAGGCTGGGGCCCTGATTGGCAGGGACCCAGCCAGACTATAGCCAGAAACCAGTGTAAACATCAGAAACAAAGTGGGGGCAACATAAGAGGCAGATCCTACTCTCCTACATAGAGCCTGTAGAAATGCTTGGCCCTCAAGGAACCACCCAAGGTAGTGACACAGGGGACCCACGGGGGACGCGTGCAGTGTGAGAACACAGCCGCGAGCCGCCGTTGACTTCTATGGGGAATGTCGCGGTTGGAGTTTTAAAGAAAAGGGACACTTAGAGGAGGAGTTGGAGAAAACCCCTTTAGAACTAGGTTGTTCTAGAGTCTATACCCACGGGAGCACCGGAGTACTCGAGTTACCTCACCCAGGGAAGCCGGGTGCATAGGTGTCTTTCGGGGTCGGGTTTCGTCGTCGTTTTCAATGGCGATCTGCTGCAAAGTGCTGCTGGCGGCCAAGTCGAAAGTGTTCGGGTGGATCCAAAGGTGGATCGAAGATCTGAAGAACCTGAAAGCAGAGGGGACAGAGTCTGGGTCACTACTGGTGGGGGGGGGTAGTATTCCAAGATGTTTGACACCAAACACGACATGTTTCGATGCAGCCATTCCAAAGTTAGCATTTTACCGCGAGGATATAATGCACTTAAAAGTATATGGTTTAACCGCATCCACAAACAGCACCAGAGAATGGACTCTGAGAGCTGCAGAGGGGCCCTGCTCAGGCAGAGGCACCCCCTCACATAGAAGCCAAGCACCCTGCCCTCAGGATTGATAGGGCCTGCCTTAGGGGTGACTGATAGGGTTATATGTGTGTGTAGGAGAGATATAGGGAACCTATATCTCAGTGAGGGGTGCTAGGACTTCCTCACTCAGGCTGCAGTAGCAGGCCTGTGGTGTCAGATTTAGTCTGCTCCCCAGGGGTGGCATAATACATACTGCAGCCCCTGGTAGGCCTGTGAAGTACCTATGCCCTTGGTACCTAAGGTACCATATACTAGGGACTCATAAGGTGCCACAGTATCCAATCACTAGTGCACCTAGAGTGCACTCCAAATCGTTTAGAGAGAACAGAGAGGCTGGGGCCCTGATTAGCGGGGTCCCAGCCTGACTATAGCCAGAAACCAGTGTAAACATCAGAAAAAAGTGGGGGCAACATAAGAGGCAGATCCTACTCTCCTACACAACCCCCCAAACGCAGGGACACTAAACTAACCTTGACCAGTTGAGTCTTCGTGTTCACAGTGGAAATACTTTGAGAGTCCATCTGCATTGGCATGTTGGGTCCCAGGTCTATGTTCCACTGTATAGTCCATCCCCTGTAGGGAAATGGACCACCTCAAAAGTTTTGGGTTTTCTCCTTTCATTTGTTTAAGCCATAGGAGGGGCTTGTGGTCGGTCTGAACTATGAAGTGAGTACCAAACAAGTATGGCCTCAGCTTCTTCAGGGCCCATACCACAGCAAAGGCCTCCTCTCTATAGCTGACCAACATTTCTCTCTAGGGGTCAGCCTTCTGCTAATAAAAGCTACTGGCTGGTCTTGACCTTCATCATTCAGTTGAGACAGTACAGCTCCCACACCCAGCTCAGAAGCATCTGTTTGGACAATGAACTTTTTGGTGTAGTCTGGACTCTGTAAGATGGGGGCAGTGCACATGGCCTGCTTTAGGTCTTCAAATGCCTTCTGACAGCTAGCTGTCCACTGAACCTTTTTGGCATTTTCTTTGAGGTCAGATCATTCAAGGGGGTCACTATAGATCCATATCCCTTGACAAACCTCCTATAGTACCCAGTCAGGCCTATGAAGGCTCTCACCTGTGTCTGGGTGGTTGGAGCAACCCATTCCATTATGGTTTGGATTTTGCTCTGTAAAGGCTGAACCTGGCCTCCACCTACAAGGTGGCCCAGGTACACAACCTGACTCTGCCCTATCTGGCACTTAGTGGCCTTGATAGTGAGGCCTGCTTTCTGCAGGGCCTCCAAAACATTCCTGAGGTGGACCAGGTGATCCTGCCAGGAGGAACTAAAGACAGCAATATCATCTAGATAAGCTGAGCAATAAGTTTCCATCCCTGTCAGAACTTTATTCACCAACCTCTGAAAAGTGGCAGGTGCATTTTTCAATCCAAAGGGCATCACCACAAAGTGGTAGTGCCCACCAGGGGTCGAAAATGCTGTCTTGGCTTTTGCATCATCAGCTAATCTGATCTGCCAGTAGCCAGCTGTTAGGTCAAACGTGCTTAGATACTTGGCTGAGGCCAAAGTATCAATCAGCTCATCTGCCCTTGGTATGGGATAGGCATCAGTCCTAGTGACTGCATTGAGGCCTCTGTAGTCTACACAAAACCTCATTTCTTTCTTACCACCCTGGGTATGAGGCTTGGGTACCAGGACTACTGGACTAGCCCAAGGGCTATCTGAAGGCTCAATTACATCTAGCTCCAACATTTTCTGGACTTCAGTCCTGATACAGTCCCTGACATGGTCAGGTTGCCTGTAGATATTATTCTTGACAGGCAGACTGTCTCCAGTGTCCACCTTGTGGGTGCACCAGGAAGTCTGACTAAGGGTCAGGCTAAACATATGTCTATACTGTTGCAGAACTTGTCTGCACTCAGTTTGCTGATGGTCAGTGAGGCTGCTTGCCAAAGCAACACCATCTACTGACCCATCATCAGGGTTCTGAGAGAGCAGGTCAGGGAGAGGGTCACTCTACTCCTCCGGGTCCTCATCAGTTGCCATGAGCAAGCCCATGTCAGCCCTGTCAACATATGGCTTTAATCTGTTGACATGGAGCACCCTCAGGGGGCTCCTGGGAGTTCCAAGATTCACCAGGTAGGTGACTTCTCCCTTTTGTTCAACTATTGTATGGGGGCCACTCCACTTGTCCTGGAGGGCTGCTGGGGCCACAGGCTCCAACACCCACACTTTCTGTCCTGGCTGGTATACAGTCAGTACAGCCTTTGGTCATGCCAAGCTTTTTGTAATTCTTGGCTGGCCTCCAGGTTTTTGGTTGCCTTTTTCATGTACTCTGCCATCCGGGAGCGGAGACCAAGTACATAGTCCATCACATCTTGTTTGGGGGCTTGAGAGGTAACTCCCAGCCCTCTTTACCAAACACAGTGGACCTCTCACAGGATGCCCAAACAGAAGCTCAAATGGGCTGTAACCAACCCCCTTCTGTGGAACCTCTCTGTATGCAAACAACAGGCAAGGAAGAAGAAGGTCCCAATTCCGCCTAAGCTTCTCTGGGAGTCCTTTAATCATTCCTTTCAAGGTTTTGTTGAAGCGTTCAACTAAACCATTGCATTGTTGGTGATAGGGGTGGTGAACTTGTAAGTTACACCACACTCCTTCCACATTGCTTTTAGATATCCTGACATGAAGTTGGTACCTCTGTCAGAAATGACCTCCTTTGGGAAACCCACTCTGGAGAAGACTCCAATGAGGGCTCTTGCCACCACAGGGGCTGTGGTGGTCCTCAGGGGAATTGCTTCTGGGTACCTGGTGGCATGATCCACTACCACCAGGATAAACCTGTGCCCAGATGCAGTTTGAGGGTCAAGGGGACCAACAATGTCAATCCCTACCCTTTCAAAGGGTACCCCCACCACAGGTAGTGGTATCAGGGGGCCTTTGTTGTGCCACCTGCCTTACCACTGGCTTGGCACGTGACACAGGAGCGACAAAACTCCTTTGTGTCCTCTGACATATGTGGCCAATGAAAATGTGGAACAAGCCTGTCCCAGGTCTTGTTTTGGCCCAAGTGTCCTGCTAAAGGGATGTCATGTGCTAGGGTCAAGAGGAACTCCCTAAACTTCTGAGGTATTACCATCCTCCTGGTGGCTCCAGGGGCTGGGTCTCTACTCTCAGAATATAGGAGTCCCTCATCCCAATAAACTTTATGGGACCCACTAGCACTTCCCAGCAGCCTCAGCAGCAGCCTGCTGTCTGAGGGGTTCAAGAGAGGGGCAGCACTGTTGCTCCTTACTCAGATCTTCCCTAGAAGGGCCCCCTGCCCACAAGAACTCAACCTGATCAGGCTCAAGTCCCTCTGGGGTAGTTCCTTCTTCAAGATCTGCTTCACCTCCCTCTGGGGGTGAATCTGTGATCTGAGACAGAGGGAAGGCACTGCCTTTACCCTACTGCTCCTCCTCTTGGGAAGCATCTGGTCCATTGTTCCAGGATCCAGAGCTGGTTCAGTGTTATGCATTCTTGCTTGTGACCTGGTCACAGCAAATACCTCTGCAGGGATGCCCAACATCTCAGCATGAGTCCATAACTCTACTTCAGACCAGGCTGAAGTCTCTAGATCATTGCCCAATAGACATTCGACAGGGAGGTCTGCACTGACTACAACCTTCTTGAGGCCAGTTACCCCTCCCCAGGAGAAATTCACAACTGCCAGACTATGGTTGGTCTTGACGTTGCTTGCATTGGTCACCTGGTACATTTCGCCCAGGATGATCTGTCCAGGGTCCACAAGATCCTCTGCCACCATGGTGACACTAGCACCTGTGTCCCTAAATGCCAAAGCCTGTTTGCCATTTATTACAGGCTGCTGTTTGTATTTGCCCAGATTACTGGGACTCACTAGGAAGGACATATTAAGGTCTCCCTCACAAATCAGCATTGCCTGAGTGAGCACTCTGACTAGGTCAGAGTCCACTTCAGAACCCAGGGTCAACCCTACTACACCCTTATTCTGAGTACCACCTCCACCAGTAGCTGAACTAGGGGGAACAGTTGCCTTAGGGGCAGGAGTGGTGGTGGTTTGGTCTTTGGACTTGTTACAGTCAGAAGTCCAGTGCCCTTTCTGTTTACAGTATTTGCACCAGGGCTTCTTTTGGCCTTTTCCCTTGTTGGATTGTGACTCCCCACCAGATGCAGATTTTTGGGGCCCTTGTGAAGACTTCTGGTCTTTTGACTTATCCCCACCTTTCTCAGAGCCCTTAGGATCTTGCTTCTTAGTGTCACTCCCTTGGTTCTGGGGTTTCTGCCTCACCCTGGTTCTGACCCATTTGTCTGCCTTCTTTCCCAATTCTTGGGGAGAGGTCAGATCCGAGTCCACCAGGTACTGATGCAACAACTGGTTCTGGCAATTATTAAGGATCTGTTCTCTCATCATCAGATTATACAATCCCTTGAAATCAGTAACCCAACTGCCAACCAGCCAACCCTCCAGAGCCTTGGTTGCACAATCAACAAAGTCAGTCCAGTCCTGAGTCTGTGCCTTCTGGGTGTCTCTGAACTTTAACCTGTACTGCTCAGTGGTTAAGCCAAACCCATCTATCAGTGCACTCTTCAGGACTTCATAATCATCAGCATCCTCTTCTCTAACAGTGAGGAGCTTGTCTCTACCTTTATCTGAAAAGGAGAGCCACAAGATTGCTGCCCACTGCTTTTTGGGGACCTGCTGTACTCTACAGGCCCTCTCCATAGCAGTTATCCACTTGTGGATATCATCCCCACTCTGGTAGGGAGGAACAACCTTGCTCAGGTTCCTATGGTCTGGAATAGATTCTCTGCCTCTAGGGACACTGTTGCTGCCACCAAGGGGGTCTAACCCCTCTCTTCTAGAAGCTCTCTGGATCTCCAGGGCTTCTCTATCCAGTGCCAACTGCTTGTTTCTGAGGGCAACTCTTGCTTCCTCATACTGCAGCAGTTTGCACATTCTTTCAGAGGAGGTCTCTCTTATGGGAAAGTATGAGTTCCTCTGGTGGACAAATTCTCTGCCAGAGTGATAAGAGTGCTCAGATTCCCTGGAAGGGGACCTATGCCTCTCCTCCACTCTGTCAGTTCTCTTAGGAGAATTCCTCTGTCCTTTTCAGGCCCCTTGAGGCCTGGCCCTTCAATCACAGAGTCCTGGTCATTCGGATTTTCATCATCTGACCCAGATACTGTAATTGACCCACCCACTGATTCAGACCCATTAGCTCCTAGAGCCAATCTAAGATCATCTGCTGTCAGCAGATCTATCAGGTGTAGGGTTGAGGGACTCTGTCCTAGCCTCAGGTGTCTTTCAACACACATGGCTCTCAAGTCAGAGAAAGCCATGTCCTTATACTGAGGCTGAGTGGATCCACTGGTTCCACCCTTTAAGGATATTCTAGTGTTGTGCGGTGTTGTACTACCTACACTAGTTTGTGTCCTACTGATACTCGCTTGAGCTGTAGAAAGGGTGTGCTATCCCTTGGCACACAGCTCTAAGTTCAGTAGAACTTATTGATACTAAGCTTGACTTTATATGTACCTTAAGTACCTATAGTGGTTTTCAGTTAGTAATTCAAATAGAGATTTTCTGGTAAAACAATAGCAAGCTGGAATCCCACACGCTGCCCACCAATGTGAGAAGTTGGCCTGGTATATGCTGTTCACTAATTAAAGTGGACACCTTGCACCAGAACAATTCGACTCTTATGGTAGATAGGTTTAATACAACCTTTATAGAAAGCTATCCTAGTGGTAGCTATGGAGAGCAGCCTTCAGGCTAAGTCTTGAAGGAATGTAAAGCAGCTTGTTTTACCACACAATCTCTTGAATCACCAAATGAAAAGACACCACACAGGTATATATATCAAATATATATGTATTTATTAATAAACACTCTCTACTAATCTCTTTATGAGATTAGAAGTCAGGAACATATGTACAAGTCAT